>JAWDGP010002673.1:930000-935000 GCA_033675545.1 Elysia crispata | reverse complement strand
ATAATTTATTTGTCACTTGTGAGCATGACTGTAGGAGAGCCTCCGACCATTCCCTAAACACATACTTTCACATCTTGAAAAGAGCTGAGGATCGTTTTTACTTTCGTATATCACCCAGTATTATAATTTAAGTTTTTTTCCCTTTGCTTTATTTTTTTTTATCTTTACGGAGAAGGCAGAAAGAGGGGAGCTTTATAATAGTGTGTGTGTGCGAGGAAAGGGACAGAGTGGAAGAGAGGTTGGTACAACCGGCTTTAAAGAACGATGTTACTTGGCTCATTAAATTTAGCAACACACATAAAATTTCTTTCTCCTCAAGTCAAAGGTTCCCTTTAAGGTGGTTGTCACAGTTTTTAAAGTGAGGCGGTCTATCTATATGTCAAAGAACAGATAGACAAAAGATTAACAATATAAGTTTTCACTAGGTTATTTTTTTAAATTTATTTTTACCACAAAATGCAACCCCCCAAAAAATGTATAAAGATGTGTTTAAGTGGTTGGTGAGGTTTTCAAAGAAGGCAACGATTTATGAGTGCTTGGGATAATCTTACCTCCATCATAAACGTCACTCCTTGTGAGGTTGTACTCCCGGTTGAAGGAGGAGACAATGGCCTCCATTTTACAAGTCTGGCAGGACTCAAAAGTTTGCACTTGGCCCTAATGGGAAAGAAACGATTGGTTCATGATAGAGCAATACTTTTCACACCTTAAGATCACTGTGGGTTACTTTTCACAAACTAAAAAAAAAACAACAAAAAACTTTAAAACCGAAGACCCTAGAGAACTTTAAAATAAATGGTACTTTAACAGTAGCCAGTCGAATAAAGGTCGTCACAAAAAAAAATTAATTTAATATGACCTATCTTGGTCATATTATGAAAAACTTATGTTCTCGAACTCGCGATTCGAAAAGAACAAGTTTTTTCTGGCCTTAAATCAAAGGCCTCTTCAGCTTATAATTTTTTAGTCCATAAAATGGAAACCTCCGTATCTTAACTGACTCATTCTAATAACGCAAGAATAAAAATGTATTGAATGTTTTTCATCAGCGACTCTTTGATTTCTTCATAGACTCAAGAACTCTATTAGAAGAAGGCGTGGCAAATACATAATAATCAAGCTGATTTTTACTTTCTGTTTTGAATGAAGCTACTGGAAGTTGCACTTAGGAGAGAAAGCACATGAGCTCTTTTGTATAAGTTTTTTTTCTAATCACTAGAAATTATTTACACTTTCTCGGGCTCTTTTTCATTTCCATACTCGTCATTTTTTTCCGGTTTCCAGTTCAAGCAGTTTCAATAACTAAACAACAACAAATTTTCAAGTTTTGAAGAACATAATCTTTTCTGTCCGAATGCTGAAGAAATGCTTTGCTATAAATATAATATATAGGTGCCGATGTTCGATTAAGTCTTAAACTTGATAGATTGGGGTTTGATCAGTTAAATGACGATTTGAAATCTGTTTGAATATAAATATGATTATAGAATTAAATTTTAAACTTTCAAATCACTGAAAGTTTTATTCCGATATATACGAGGGCATATTGATAAGTTTTGCCTCCAAGTCCATAACTTTGGAAATAATGAAGACAAACAAATGATACTTACACCAAATGAAAGGTCATTTTATTTAGCACCAGATGACATATCATTTTGCAACATAATCACCGTCCCGTTCGATACAGAGCCGCCACCGACGGACGACCTGTTGGATGCCGTCAGCGAAGAAGTCAGCAGTCTTGTCTCTGCACCAAGAAAGAACAGCATTCTTCACATCTTCGTCTGTCTCGTAACGGTTGCCCTTGAGGTAATCCTTGATTTTTGGAAAAAGGAAGAAATCGCTCGGAGCAAGATCTGGGCTATAAGGCGGGTGCGGTAATGTCCGGAGGCCTAAACGATCTAAAGCCGTGCGAGTTTCCAAACTTGTGTGAGGGCGAGCGTTGTCGTGATGGATGATGGAAACTTTCTTACTCCTTACCCGTCGCAACCTCGCTTTCAGTTTCTCCAGTGTTTACACATTTCGTAGAATTCACGGTGTTGCCTTGTTCCAAAAATTCTGTGTGAACCACACCCTCACTGTCCCAAAAGATCGTGAGAAGCACCATCATCCATCACGACAACGCTCGCCCTCACACAAGTTTGGAAACTCGCACGGCTTTAGATCGTTTAGGCCTCCGGACATTACCGCACCCGCCTTATAGCCCAGATCTTGCTCCGAGCGATTTCTTCCTTTTTCCAAAAATCAAGGATTACCTCAAGGGCAACCGTTACGAGACAGACGAAGATGTGAAGAATGCTGTTCTTTCTTGGTGCAGAGACAAGACTGCTGACTTCTTCGCTGACGGCATCCAACAGGTCGTCCGTCGGTGGCGGCTCTGTATCGAACGGGACGGTGATTATGTTGCAAAATGATATGTCATCTGGTGCTAAATAAAATGACCTTTCATTTGGTGTAAGTATCATTTGTTTGTCTTCATTATTTCCAAAGTTATGGACTTGGAGGCAAAACTTATCAATATGCCCTCGTATATATGTAAAACCATAAAAATTCAATTCGTCTGAAAGTTAAGCTATATTTCTGTTGTGCGAGTTCATTTGGCAGCATCTTATTCATACTACCTGAATTCCATTAAAGATTTATGAAAAATCTGAATGAGAGACAATCATGTGCCAGTATTCAAGAACACATTTTTTTTTTGAGTCATGCACAGAGGACGCCCGTAGCACCATTTTTTTTTGTAGAATAATTTCCTTCTTTTTTGCGCGGTTTCTTCTAAACATTAACTTACTAATTTGAATTTGAACCCTCACGAGCACGTAAGTGGTTGCAATAGTGCTTTTTAAAACGTTTTGGGTCCCTCGACTAATACGCTATTGGCTCATGGTTAACAAAAACTTAAAGCAGAACTTAATTCTTTCTGAAACCCCATTCCCTATTGACATGAGAATGAAAGTACGTAAATTCCATATTCAATTCTACATCCATTTATTTCTCAAACAATGAATATTGTAAAAGTACAACTAGACCCTTATCTGTACATAAAATTAATAAAGTTTAAAGCATTTGGACAAAAAAGACAGTGTTCTATAAAATTTGAAGTTTCATAGCTGTCTAATTCTAAAGCATTGAAATCGAAATCTGGATGTACTACAACATAATATCGTAATAGTTTTTTCGTAAAATTACTGACTTAGTTACTACAATAGGACCCACTAGTTATCTGTAGAAGCTCAGTGCTTCTTCCTACTCGTATTTAGGCCCTAACTGATTAAGGTAGCGTGCCTAGCAGCCGTGCAATACTACAGAGTTCACACTCTCGGGTCCTTGAGTATCAATGGAATACTAAGGCCGTTGTTCCCTAACTAATATGGGTGGGTATCGAGACTTGACAAGAACAGAATAGCTACACTCCAGAAAAGGAAGAACACAAAAGAGAAGAAGTTAAAGTTACCACCAATAATAAGTTTATTACACGAATACTCAATTATCAATAAATGAAAGGAATTCTCAAAGAATAAAATACAAAGATGATACCAGCCTTCCTACATATATCATTGTTTTTTATCTACTCCTAATGTTTCACCCTTTTACACAGCTATGTATCATTTTCTGGGGTTCATTTCGAAAATAAAAAACTTATATAGAACGAATAATGATTTATACAGTTCTCATATTAAGATGTAAACCGTGGCGTATAATCAATGTATGATTTCGGAAATTGCGTCCAATTGTTTTTTTTTCCCTCAATATTACAATAAATAATTAATGGCTAATATAAAATTCTAAAAAACTTTAAATTATGATAATCTATTAAAATTTGTCGGACCCAAGTTATAAAACCAGAGAAAGAGGAGAGAAGGGGGAAGTGGAAAAAAGAAGGAGAAGAAGAAGAAGGAGGAGGAGGAGGAGGAGGAGAAGAAGAAGAAGAAGAAGAAGAAGAAGAGGAAGAGGAAGAGGAAGAAGAAGAAGAAGAAGAAGAAGAAGAAGAAGAAGAAGAAGAAGAAGAAGATTTTTAAAAATAACAATCCCTTTCTACTTAACAGAGTGAGTTCTAGATCCAGCTGCTTTTACAAACCGGCTTTGATCGTTATGATATGACCCCATGACCTGCACAATAAAAGTGCAGTTGTAAAATTTTAAAGAAATTGATGCATCTAGTCATGGCCAGGGCATGGCCATTTCCCAAAATTAGTGACTTCCGGTTAAAAAAAAAAAAGGGGGGGGGGGGGGAAGCGCGGTAAAATGTCCGTAGATGTAACATGTCACAGCATTAGCTTTAACTTTAGCTTGACCTACAATATGGTTTATCGCCTTTGTGTACATTTCACTTGATACAGAGTTAATCTTAAAATTACCTCAAATCCATCCATATGAATGCACAGCAAGTTCTAACGTAAGCAATAAGTAACCACTATAACTTGAGGTCAATTTAAACTTTTCCACAGTTGCATTCCTTGAGAGATTTGACGAAAAGGACTGGTTCCCTTACTAGCTTTTTTGTTTTCGTGCACTTTATTGCAGCTTATTTAATGAGACGGAGAGCTCACATTTATCTTAAGATTATGAACTGCACACATTACATCACAAGTGTGTTAAAAGGATTATGACTCACTCAGAACGTCTGAAAATATTCTCGCTCATTGAGTTTTCCGAAGTGCAGCCGGATCCAATTATTTCACAATACGACAAAGACCACCCAAAGCAAACCTGACATAACACATAAGAATTACATAACCCTGCGCGATTACAAATGATAAGAACATTGAATTCTAATTACTAATGCATATCAAAATGACTAATGAAATAAGTCGCATGAACACAAAAAGAATTTTTGTTTATTTACGCTTCTGCTGAACCATATCTAAACAATTCATTAGTTGTTTAGGCAAATCATTTCGCAAGGTAGTGTAGAAAGTGAGCAAGTGGTGGAATTAACAAACGATCGAGCGTGAGCGAGAGAGAGAGAGGAAGAAGAAGAGAGAGAAAGAGAGAGAGAG
>JAWDGP010002673.1:857500-925000 GCA_033675545.1 Elysia crispata | reverse complement strand
ACTAGAATTTTGTGGATTTTCTTTGAATTTTTGTTCTCTTTTAATTTCGCTCGTTTTAAGTTCAGTTTAAAAAAAATCCCCCCTTCAGATTTATAACTTAATCTGCAACTTACCACTCCAATAAAAGCACGAAACTTGCTCACTGAGCTCTTCCCTTTTCGAAAAAAAAAGCTGGATCTAGATTCTAGATCTTGATTCTTGAACTGTTAACTCTTTGCTGCCAAAGTGACAAGGCTTGAACAATTAGCCTTGAAGTCAAAATAACGGTTTCTTCGTGGCTTTTGCTAGAGTCTAATCTAAATGTGATACAGAACACGAGCCAACAAAATAATACAGCAAAACGAGGTTCCTCCAGCCGAAATAACACAGTCATTGAGAAAACCGGTATTGGGCTTGTGTTGGGTAGACAGAGAGAGGCTATCGCGTAGTCTCGGGTGTGACACATTCCATTAAAGCCTACCTTTTGCCTCCTAGGCCTAGAGTTAGACCCTGTCGAAATTAGCCTTGAAATAGCGAGCAATCTCCCCTGTAGTGCTTATCGATTCTAACTTGGAAAGTCAGGCGCTGATCCCTTGGTCAATATTTCCATGTGAGTGTTCATTACTAAATCCCGTTGCCAGTTGTCTTTCCAAATTGAGACCCATCATTTGGCTTTGTTGGCTCAGTAAAAATTTTGAAGAAAAAAATAGCGTTGTTGGTTTTTCCGAAGACCGGTTTGGCCTAGTACTAGTGCCTTTAGGCGCGAAAGTTGCTGCAAGGGTCAAACATTCAAGGGTCGCGACTCGCAAGACGATACACTCAACAGGTTACTTCACTCGAGGGCTTTCATGTTCTGACCAGAGAGAGAGAGAGAGAGAGAGAGAGAGAGAGAGAGAGAGAGAGAGAGAGAGAGAGAGAGAGAGAGAGAGATGGTATTGGTAAACTTAAATATTTAACGAACAAACGTCAAATATTAATTTTCTTTAAAATTATGTTCTGAAAATGTGTCATTATAGTTGCAGGACAACTTAAAAACAAAGCAAATCTAACACATTAAATATCATGTCTCACTGTTGTTCTCAACAATTCAACAATATTATCACCGTGAAGAATGTTTAAGTAGGCGGCTGAGCAGAGTGAGTTGCTCTGGATAGACCTAGAGAAAACAGAATGAGAAGTTGATCAGTGCGAGAACTAAAAGAGGATTGACAAAATGTGTAGACAATAGGGAACAGACAATTGAATAGATAAACAGACCAGCGGCATGGGATTAAGACACACACAGAGACTGAGAGAGAGGGTGGGTGGGAGGGGCGTGGTGGTAAAACTGTAAAACGGATGGATAGAAAAAAGGCACAAATGAGTTGACCGGTTAATCTAAATGTCAGAGATTTGATAAAATCGAATATTGCGTAAAGCAGTTTAATAACGGTGCAATTCCATGCTAAAATGAAGTCAGTTTATTTGAGTAAACTAGCCTTGATTGAACATAATGAAGTCTGATGATAAATTGTCTCAGCTCATGGCTTACTGTGCATTATTTTTCTTTTCATTGTTTCTGATTTGTCACGATAGAGATATTGAGCGTCACTGAATAAATGAATAACGTCACCCACATTGTCATTTTCTGATCGAATTTGACCAAAAAATGGTTTTAGTTTTGCTCTTATACTTATAGTACAATCTCTCTCCTTCTCTGTCTCTGGCTCTGTCTGTCTGACACTCTCTCTCCCTCTCTCTCTCTCTCTCTCTCTCTCTCTCTCTCTCTCTCTCTCTCTCTCTCTCTCTAATTAATTCTGTCTCCTACTCATCTCTTGCCCCCGCCCCCTCCACACACACACACATGCACGGTCCCACCCTTCAACATCTGATCTGGGGACGAACACGGGGTGAGGAAAGTGTGTTGCTGACGGCGACAGTATGAAAGCTTCTCCCATTGGAGGGGTTATCATCCGAGACAATAGTCTCTTCGACCTACACGATTTTCACATTTGTATGCAAGCGCTTAAAATGATTGGCCTGCAGTCATTATATTCATTCACCATTGGACTTCCACTAAAGTGAAAACAAACCAAAAAAAAAAAAAAGAAAAAAAAATCCAAATTGAACTATAACGTAGTGAGGTCTCACAAGATTAAGAAATGGGGTAGGTTAAAATTAAAGAGAGATAAAGAGAACAACAGAGATAGAGATATAGATATAGATAGATAGATAGATAGATAGATAGATAGATAGATAGATAGATAGATAGATAGATAGATAGATAGATAGATAGATAGATAGATAAATAGATAGATAGATAGAGAGATACGCATTCTATTCATATTTTCATTTAATTTGCATAAGGAATAATAAAAGGTATGAAATTTACTGAACACGCATTTAGCATACACTTTTTAAAGAATTGAAATAGTGTTATCATCATCATCATCATCATCATCATCACCTTCATTATTATTATTATTATTATTATTATTATTATTATTATTATTATTATTATTATTATTATTATTATTATTATATTAAGAGAAAAATAGAGGGGGAGATAGGGAGCCGAACGAGGTTGAAAGAGATATATATATATATATATATATATATATATATATATATATAGAGAGAGAGAGAGAGAGAGAGAGAGGAGTTCAAGAGCCGGAAGAGGGAGAGACAGGGAGAGGGCGGGGGCAGGAAGATAAGATTTTTGATGATTGTACCGAGTATCTCCTAATCATCTCAAGTGAAAAAATTATTTTACGCAACCCTGCATTCTATTTCCACTGCGTTTTTCTTCTTCTACTTCTTTTTTTTTTTCCACTGTTCCATTTGATATAATATTATTTCTGTTGTTGTTGCAGTAGGGACAATCGCTAGCCTTGTCGTAATTACTTGTCCTCTTTTTCACTGCATTTAACAACGCAGCGACTCTCTCGGTCTATATATATACATTTTACTCGGCACATTACGCAACGAAAAAAGGAACATCTTGCCTTATTTACGGTCTTGACCTTGGCTTGACCGATGCCTTTTGTGCTGTATGCAAATGGGTAGGCACAGGGGAAGGCACACGCCGAGAAGGTGTTTTGGTGATAGAAACC
Source organism: Elysia crispata (assembly GCA_033675545.1). Taxonomy (NCBI): domain Eukaryota; kingdom Metazoa; phylum Mollusca; class Gastropoda; family Plakobranchidae; genus Elysia; species Elysia crispata. The sequence goes on along the minus strand of JAWDGP010002673.1, from coordinate 921,929 downwards.
AGATAGTATGCGAAATTTCAATGTTCCAGCAAAATTCAGTCACCCGGCACCAACTTTTTAAAGGAGTTGACAGGGACTTGCATAAAAAAACGGAGGTGAATCACTGCGGCGGGAGAATACTCTGTGGCTCGCAACGCATTATTCGTCGGGCGGCGTGACGGTGGCCCCATGGAGTGACGAAAAACTATGAGATTTTCTCGTCCACACTGTCAGTTCCACCTCACGGGTCGACCCATCGGGCGCCCAATAGGTACCCGATAGTTCAGAGTGACAATGTGGACGCCGCTTAATAAAACATGTAGTTGGGGCTAGATCCCGAAAAGGTGCTGTGAAAGCGGCTCCTCTCTCTCTCTCTCTCTCTCTCTCTCTCTCTCTCTCTCTCTCTCTCTCTCTCTCTCTCTCTCTCTCTCTCTCTCTCTCTCTCTCTCTCTCTCTCTCTCTCTCTCTCTCTCTCTCTCTCTCTCTCTCTCTCTCTCTCTCTCTCTCTCTCTCTCTCTCTCTCTAACTATCTCCACCTCCCACTCCCCTCTCTCTATTGCTCGGTTACTTTTTCACAATTTATCTCTCTTTCGCTATTTCAATCTATGTCATTCTTATTTGTCTCTTTTTGATCCCTTCTTTCCCCTCCATTTCATTCAATCTTTTTTTATTTTTAATTTTTATCTCTATTGCCTGCACTATTTATCTATTTATCTCCCTATTCCAAGACCTACTAAAATAAAACTTCCCCTACACTTAATATATACTGGCCAAATCCTTTCTCTCTCTCTCTCTCTCTCTCTCTCTCTCTCTCTCTCTCTCTCTGTCTCTCTATCTATCTATTTCTCCCCCCTCCCACAATCTCTCTCTTTCTAGCTATTTCTGTCTCAACTTTCTTCTTACTCGTTTACTTTTTCACAATTTCTCCCCGCCCCCTCCCCTCGTTCTCATTCTTTCGCTCTATATATCTTATTTCTCTCTTTTCAATCCCTTCTTGCCCCTCAACCTTATTCTACTTTTTTATGTGTGTTTCTGTTTCTTTCCTCTCTCATTTCTCTTTCTCTTATTCTCTCTCACATGCTCCTTATCTATCTACCCACATGTATCTTGTGTCTTATTGTTTTTTTATGGTTATACCCTCTCCCCGGGTCTTTTCTCTCTCTCTCTCTCTCTCTCTCTCTCTCTCTCTCTCTCTATCTATCTATCTATCTATCTATCTATCTCCCCCCCCTCCCACAATCTCTCTCTTTCTAGCTATTTCTGTCTCAACTTTCTTCTTACTCGTTTACTTTTTCACAATTTCTCCCCGCCCCCTTCCCTCGTTCTCATTTTTCGCTCTATATATCTTATTTCTCTCTTTTCAATCCCTTCTTGCCCCTCAACCTTATTCTACTTTTTTATGTGTGTTTCTGTTTCTTTCCTCTCTCATTTCTCTTTCTCTTATTCTCTCTCACATGCTCCTTATCTATCTATCCACATGTATCTTGTGTCTTATTGTTTTTTTATGGTTATACCCTCTCCCCGGGTCTTCTCTCTCTCTCTCTCTCTCTCTCTCTCTCTCTCTCTCTCTCTCTCTCTCTCTCTCTCTCTCTCCCTCCCTCTTAAAGAAACAACAAGCCACATTTATTGAGCTAGGTTGAACACAAGCAGTGGATAATTAAAAAAAAAAAAACTTTTTCTAATTAACTCTTTTGCACGGCATTGATTGAAATGTTGCAAAAACTTCCAATTACAGAACCTACGAAAAAAAAGTTAATAACAAGCACAAATATGTGGAAGAGAAATGAGATGAGCCTATAACAGCATATAGAGGACATAGTTCGACTTATAGATGTGTATAAGAAGTACTGATTCGCTTGCACATCTTTGCCAGGTTAAAAACAAAACAAAACAAACATTGATGTCGGATATCATGTGAAAAAAAGAGAGCAGTAAACCTAATTTTCCAGGATCAGTTCGAGCTAGGCTCTAAAAAGATGATTAGTGTGAACTTAAATTCGAGCTTTTTCTTAGTCATGATATACTGCATCTAAGCTATTCCTATCATTTGAGTCCAGTGAATTTCATAATTCTTAAATGGCGATTCTTGCTAGAAGAATACCGTAATTCTAGTTCAATGATTGTGCAGTATGAGGATCCAAAAATATAAGTTATTGGAAAACAGAGCTTACTTTTTTGGCTCGATTTTTAATGTTATAATGTGAGATTGCTAACAGCTGCAGCAGTTACTTTTTTCCCTTGCATTTCTGCTAATTCTAACCTCCTGAGTTTTCATTTATTTATTTATTTTTTACATAAAAATTACAGAATGGATAGGTAGTGGTTAGACTCTGACAGTCTTTATCTTAATAATGGCCACTTAAATGATACAGGTAATAATAATACCAACGTCCGTCAAAGAGTTTAGCTCAAACCTCCACACCCATCGACGCTCAACAAAAAGAAAAAAACAAAACAACCAAGGACTAATTTCAGCAGCAACACCAAAGAAGTTTAGATTGATGAGACCAACAAATGCGCCTTAAAAATCCTACATTGTCTACGAAGATCAATAATAAAAATTATATGTTCATATATAGTTGTATAGACTGGTCATATTTTGAATTCAGAATTTTGACCATTTTTATGAAATGAGAATAGTTTCTTTTTTTTTTTTTTTTAGAATCCAATTCTGGTTATATACCCTTTTTAATATTCAGTATAGTGTCGATTAAAACTATAAGACAGCTATGAATTCTTCAAGATAATGCACTAGTATTGAGTTAACTATAGCCTTCTAATAACCATGTATAAAGATCTTTAAACAAATTACTAATTTCCAGTTTCGATTAATTTTCCATCTATAGTTTTATGTAAAACCCTTTTAATAAGTTATTGATGGGCAGAACATTGCAAAGATCCGACAACCGCACTCTTCTACTTTTTCAAACATTTCTTATTTTTAAAAGCGATAACTAGGAATAAATATCTAACAACTTCTTTATCAAAACAGCAAGACCAAAAGGCTATCACACTGCGGTGGAACTTACAATAACAGATGTTTGGGAAAATTATTATAAATTAGCTTGAAAGCCCCAAACATTTTTTTTTTGAAGACATTTTTTATTTCTTTTTTTTTTTTTTTAATTTATTTTTCTTTTTTTAACTTGGAATTAAGCACCTCGGTTCAGGTTCCTCAATGCAGGCATTCTTGCTTTATATGCTGGCAAAAACTTAAAACGAAATTTTTTATTGACATTGGAGTAAAGATAATTTTTAATTCCAGTTTGATCTAAATCCATAAATTTTTCCAACAAATCTCATAATTATGTTTTTTTCCACTGCAACTTCAATCTGGCAAGTTAAGGCCGCAATCGATCATGGAGTCCAAAGATTTGTATGTAAGTTAAGGAAAATGAAGTTTAAATGAATAGAAATAAGTTTTAACCAAAATGTTTCATTATAAACTATGATAGTAGTAAAGCATACGGACCAAAAACAATAACATGAAATAAACCGTTGCGCAAAGTTTCAATTTTTTGTTTATTTGTTTAGTTACTTACGGATTAACTAAAATACAAATATCAACAGACCATGCATGCACTTACTGGTTATTTTAAAAAGATGAAAAAATGCTCGAAGCTGTGCAAGGGGTGACAGCGACGAAAGAAATGATAAAGTATTTATGCCTATGCATCTTACCGGATTCTCTAAATAAACTAGGCCTTTTTCATAGTTCTTTCGCACAAATATCTTTTATATGAATTCCTTTAAAATCAAATAAATTATTTTTTTCTTATACAAGTCCAGCCTTTCCCTTAATCTTCACGAAATTAGTGCTTTATATATGAACAGTTTTCTAGATTCCTTAGCAACAAAATGGACTGCAAAAAAGAACACGATTAAAGAGTTCCAACCTTACCATTGTGGTCGACCGGCTAGGCATCTTTATTGGGGCAAATAGAGGCTTCCATTGTTGACTGTATGCCAGATATGCAGTAAGAGCACAAAAGGAAAAAAAAATCAAAGACTTGTTTGATTATAATAGAAAATTCCAATTGTGCAACATAAACCCATATCAATACATATTATACAATGATTTTTTAGAGAGATCTAAATACTGATGTTCATTTATGAAAGATCTAAACTTAAAGACTATTATAAATTACCAATACGATGGGAATACTCGGCTACCTGCTGGTAACTGGTAAGAACAATTCAGTAATAACAAAACTATTAAAATCTAGATCTAGATCTAGAACGTTACAGTTGTAAAATAGATTGTGATAAGAATTTAGACAAACCTCTAGATTTAGATTTAGATCTTGGGGAAGACCCAAATGGAATCTAATAAGGCCTAGATCGAATAGTATTATTAAGTCTCAGAATATGTCAGCCAAATCCATGCTCGCAGGTCTGCATTTTATTCTAGACTGCTATCTTGACTTAGGTTTTAAAACACAATCCCTACCACGGTTTTTTTTACCGTGTGCCCAAGCCATATTTTGTGACCCACGTAAATCCTAGACCTGATTTTTTTAATTGAAGTTTATGACCCCCTATATTTCTAGAACCTACAAGTATTATATATCAAAATGCAGGGAATTGAATACAGATTTGAAATATCAGTGTTAGATAGCAATTAAAAATTTTTGTAAGGAGGTAGATGTATAAAAAGATGATATAACCGAAAAGTAAAATAAAATAAAAATAAAATATCCAAGTTACTGGTCTCATTGATCTGGAAATTTTAATCCAATCCAATCAAACAGCACACCACCTTGTGTATAATCCAATTATGAAGTCATGTGTCAAATCTGGAGAGTGCAATCCAAGAAATAAAAATTTTACATTTTTACTAACAACACCTATATAAAAAAATAACGGCAATCCTATAGATCTAACAATTATTTTGGTCAAAACCTGATGAAAATCAATCGCCACTTAGCTCAAACGACGCTAAAAATAGGCCAGAAGGGAAGTAGAATTCGTTTTAGTAAACATTGGATTGGATAGATCGAAAATATGGACTGGATTAGGACTAGAAAGTCCGAGCCGATTGTACCGGCTCGTGGTAGGTAAGTTTGGCAACTGTGAGCCGCTACAATCGGCTCATGGTAGGGATTGTGTTAAGATCAGGATTACATCTAAAATCTAGGTTTAGATCTAGACTAATCTAGATAGAATCTAAATCGACATCTAATTCTTTATATAATCTAAGCCTAAACTCTTATGTAGATGTAATCTAGAAGCCTTGTAGATTACAAATTTATATCTACTAAAAATAAAAGTCTAGGCTAGATATAGATCTAGATCCCGATTTCCTTGAAATGATATATAACGAACGCGGACAGGAGCTCAGGCTTTCTATAAACATAATTAGGGGTAATACTGCAGTGTTGTGATCGCGGTTGGACCATTTCATGTCACAAATGACCAGATTGTTACTGCTTATTAAAAATAGCCATGATTTGAAACAAGTTCAAAATTTGGTACGGAAATGCCTCCACTGAAGAAGTTGCCCTTAGATTATTTGGAAGATAATAATATGATTAGATCAGTGCCTTCATTTTAATATACAGTGAAAATGTGGCCAGTTTATTGGATCCACCATGGCCACACTGCCAACATAGAACTGGGACCACAACACTGCAGTATTACCGAATTCGGAACCAATTAGACCTGAAATAGGACTCTACCTAACTCTGGATAAGACCCAAAAAATAGATCAAGATTTTTGGAAATTTAAACATAAAAAGACAAGTTCTCAACAATTTGTTTTAGTATTTTTGCACTTATGGGCCCAACTTTCTTAAAAAGCTTTAAAATTGTATGTTCCTTAATGAATACGATATGCTAAACACGAAAACGGTTTAACGCATCACAATTAAATACTTTTCAAGGTTTAAGCATTTTTGTGTTGCGCTATTTTCTTATGTTTCTCTCACTTATGTATAGTACATATCAATTGGCTTCTACTTTTGCCTGCTCCACTTATTCTGCCCACCACAGTCTCAGCTCATGTGGCATTGTGGGGGCATTACTTTCTGATTTTGAAAATGAATACACAGATCTAGATGAAGGGTGGTCTCATTGGATTTAATGGCTAGGTACTTTACATATTGCAAATTGTGACGACTTTCACCACCAAAAATAATGCAATAATCTCAGCAAAAGAAACACTAATTCTCTATGGGAGTTTGACCGATATCTACAAATATCTGGTTTTGTTTGCTCCTATCATTTATATGACGAACCAGTCATAAGTTTTAAAGTGCAATCTTGAGATGGGGCTATGATGCCATGGCATATATTTCTGTCTGTGATTTTTGTCCGGCAGCATAAGAGTTTAATGAGTCAAAATCATTTTAAGGTTCACTGCTTGTTTTGTAAGCTTCATGACACAGTCAACTTAATTATGATTGGTATTGCTAAACAGTGAGTCTGCCACTCAACTACACTTGTGAGCGACACTTGATGACCATTTTATTTTGTGAGTTCTTTACCCATAATTCTATCTGAAAGTTGTAATTAATTAAAATTTTTTTTATAACTAGTTGCCATTTTAGCTGACTATATTTCAACCTCGTCTACAGTATATACCCCAGAGTTACAAGCAGTTTGACTGATGTGCTCATCTTCTGGTTGATGCTTGCTTTATAAACATGGCCTCTGCATCAGATCAGCCTGCAGTCCAGTCCATCGAGCAGCGAATTGAGTCTTTGGTGGATTCTATATTTGTAAGCTGTTAAATTTTTCAGGCTATCCAAGCTTGTTTTTTAACTTTTTTCAATATTTTTTAGACATTTTGGTCAAAATTTTATTTAGAAATAGAAGTTTAGATGTTTTGATGGGCTGTTTCCTTATGTGCATAGCTTTCATTATAATTTCAACATTTTCTGCAATCACAGTCATGTAAAGCTATGCACAGGATTACTCGCTTGCTGCAGTTCATTGTAAAGAATGTAAATCTAAATCATATATATTTCCCTTTAAATATTTATAAGAAAATTGTAGGGGTGTTATTTTGACATCCTATGTACTTGCAAGTATGAGCAGTCTCATCCCCCAAACAAATCCAGTTTCAAAAAGGTTAATATTTAAATGGCAACTACATTGGGAAGTGGCTTCTGTAATAATTAGAATTTATAATGAATGTTAAGAATGTTATCTCAAGAAATGTTTTTGAAATTCTGTTTTATAGTCACATGATCTTTATCCTATGTTGAAATTACAAACTTCTTAATTGCGTCTTATGTGATGGTGCCTTCAAGTGTTTACCTCTCTTTGCTGTGATGGTGCCTACAATTTTATTAAGTGCTTTTATTTTAATCAGCATCATGTGTTATTCATTGTTTCCCCACAAATTTTAATATCTTGATGATTTATGTTTGTTAATATTTTATTTCTTTATTTTTTTTTTTTAAGAATGTAAGAAAATTTTATAAATAACATAACAATAAGACAGTGAATAAGCAGGGCAATATTTCTAATAAGTCAAACATGTTTTTAATTAATATACCAAGTTGGTATATTTGATGTATTTTACTTCACTCTATTCTAAGCCATATTTTCAGAACTATTTGACATCAATTATATGGTTAAGTATTAAGTCAATATCATAATCCTAAGGAATTGATAAGGGCACATTATTGACGCTAATAGGAGCAATCAACTGATGATTGGTCTCATGACTTTACAATGAAAAAAAAAAACAGGATGGCTTATTGTTTAGCCTCACAAAAGTTGCTTTACTTGGACAGCAATTTGGCAATATTTTTTTCAATGGAGGTTTTACTCAGGTCTGTGAAAATAACAGTGGTGTGTGTTTTCAAAACTATCTTGAACTTTTTACCATAGAATAAACAAATAGTTTTCAATTCTTCTTGTGCTCTGAAACCAGTTTGTGCACCATATAGCCTGTCTTCAAGAGCAAATTTCAGATATAAAAGGTTTTATTCTTGGTTCATTTTTTCTTAATTTATTGAGGTATATTTTCCTTAGTTTAATGTGCTTCAAAAACAATTTGATATACCAAAATTAAGCAGATAAATGAATAATTGTCCACTTCTATTTTTTTTTGTTGTAGTCATTATGTGTAAATATATATATTATGTTTTTTTTTTTAAGGACAATAGTAACATTGGAGCCTCATTTTGCACAATCTCAGCACGGAACCCAAATGTGACATTAAAAGAAAAATGTGTTTCTGCTGTGAAGGCATTTTGGAACAGCCTTTCCGCTGTATGTTTTTTTTTTATTATACTCTTTTGTCCTTTTTTTTTTTTTAGACCAACTTTACTTTTCCTCTTCCACCAATTTCAAGACTTAAAAAACCTGTGATCTTTTCTTATGAATATCCAAACATTCACATTTTTGACAGCATTGAATTTGATTTGTATATTTCATAGTAAAATAAATGTGTTGTGGACCCAAATCAGTTACGTAATGGAAAGAATAATTTTGATACTTAAAGCTTAAAGTGTTTTGCATGATATATTTGAAAACCCAAACAGCCAATTGCCTAGAAAAGATAAAAATTTACCACACCACCATTAACTAAAACTTAAGTAAGATATTGAGCTTTTTTCCCCACGTCAATACACAGTAAGTTGTTACAAATTTTAAGTTAGAGTCAAGGACATAGCATATTCAGACTTTTTTTTCTTCTCACGTACCTTTATAATTCAAGTGTATGCCTAGCAAAATTTTTTTTATGGTAGCAAGTGATATCTTATCTTATTCAATTATTTTTTGCCTTCATCATTAGACCTAGAGAAATATATGTATATATTTCAGTATCAACCAAGATGTTTTATACAGTATATTATCTTCAAAATTCAATCTTAATGTTTCATGTGATTACCCTATCACCTTATATGAAATAAAATTGATAAACATGTGGGGCAAAGTTGTACTCAAAACTCCTCCTCCTAAAAAAAAAAACAAAACAAAACAAACAAGCAAACAAAAAAAAAAAAAACAAAAAGAAAAAGAGCAAACCCAACACTGGCATGTATCATTAATTTTCTACATAACTGATGTTTTTTTAATTTATGGCAGACATGAAATGGCAAATCTTCATCTTCAAATTCTTTCGACAGGAACAGAAAGACACACAAAACTTAGCCTTGCGGCTTCTAGTGAAGCATATGCATAGACAAGGAAATGAGAAGAGAGTGGACGCCCTCTGCAGTGCTTTAGAATCTCTTGTGGAAAGTTCCTCCATAGAGGCAAAGTATGGGGTGACATTTTATTCACAATACATATGCAATAATATCTTTTTACATACTTGTTTTTTGCTCAATTTACATTTTTCTTTTAATTATCCCTTTTTTTTTTATAGAATGAGCAACATAGACAGAAAAATACATGCAATTTTTATATTAGTCTTAGTGCTATAGGAATTATGATTTTTATTTTTTTTAAAGCATTAAAACTGAAATAAATTGATAAACCATGCCTCCTTTGTGCTGTTATAAAATAAACCATTTTTTCCTTATTTTGTTTGTTGTTGTGATGTTAATTTGACACATGATTTATTAAAGAAAAAAGGTAATCAAGTCTATTTTCTTAGAACTTAAAATATTTAGCTAGGTGTTTTCTTTCAACTTTTTAATACCTTGCAATAGTTAATGTGCCCTCCTAAAATATTTCCTTTTCATACATTTTAGTGGTCCTACAGTTACTAAGGTTTTAAATAATTTTTGAAAGAATTGCTTTTTCCACTAGGGCTGTTTGTGATAGCCTTTTGCAATGTGACAAGTTAGCTGGGGCAGAAGAACTACACTGGGTTGCCACTTTCCAACTGGCCAGAAAAATAATAGGTGGTGTTGACTACAAGGTATGTGAATACTGTCTGAAGTGACCTTAATATAATAGAGATATCAGTATTCCATGTTCTGTTCTGAGCATTATGTTTAAGGATAGTCTTAGAATGATCATGCACCACATACCCAAGGATATGACCTTGAGTAATTTGTGGGTGGCAAAACTTAATATAGAGCTTGTATGTAAAATATAAGAGTTGAGAGAATTGAGGCTAATGGATATTTGTAGTAAAATCCAGCTTCTATGATTTAAAAAAAAGATCCAGCAGCTCACCTTGAGTTTTATGTTTACTGGACTTTTCTTTCTAAAGTCCTGTAAGCAAATGAGAGGTCTTTGAATTTACTTTGATGAGTCCACATACTTCAGATAATGAGTAGATAGAAAGGAAACATCTCACTCACAAAAGTCATGATTCCTTGTAATCAGATGCAGGCTAGGCATGCACCTTAGACTCCCATGGATTTCAATGCATCCTTCCTAGATTCTAGATATAGCATAAAGTATTTACTTCAACCTGTTGATAAGACTCTGGGGCCAAATATGGATCATTTTACATTTCACACTTCTAGGGCTAGTTCTTAATCATTTTACATTCAATATTCAGATTTATGAACCATAAGTTAAAGCAAAATAGCACCACGTACACTCACTTAGATGTAGATCAACTTTTGCATATCCTCTTGTTAGGATAAAATTATTACATCAAGTGCCTAATATGCTATTACTGTGCTAGAGAGCAATAATTATATTTAAACAAGAGACCAATTGTGTTGAAACTTAGTTTTATTTGCTACCCACTGGTTAACAAGATTCGTTCAATCTATGTCTACCTACTGACATGGCAATAGATTACCTTAACTGGCTTGAACTAGATCTATTAACAAATCTGTCCAGACAATGAAGATAAGGACAATTTTACATCTTTTATTACCACAGGCATTGATCTGGCCCAATATATTGGACCAGTGATATCACACACACTCTGGATTTTCATTCTTTGCTCTAGCTAACAATCACAGCAACTTTTTTCAAATACTAGTACAAGGTCGTATTTCTCTTTGTCCTTACTCCTTTGTTATTGTTATATGTTTCAATCCCCTTCAGGTTTGTTCACTCTTATAACTTGAACTTTACATCTCTAGTAGTGATCTCTAAGCTAGATACTGTTAGCATTGCAAGATAAATCCCCTAAAGTTTCCCAAACACTTGCATTCTGTCCTCCAAAAATACAAACACATTGCAGTGTAACACCTGGACCTGAAAATCCTGTGGCTAACTTGAGTGGCATTCAGTCAGATCTTTCAAAACAGATTTTAACAGATTGAAGACAATCATATATATATATATGCAAAACCAGAGAAGGTCTTTTCCATTAAACCCAAATGTGTTTATCCAATGAACCTCATGCTTCTTTGATTTCATACTTAAATATTCCAAGATTGATAAATCATTTTCTTTTTCTAGGGAGTGAGAGATCTTCTGAAAGTTGTACTAGACAAAAGCCAGTTACTGAATGGCTCAAGCAATGTGGCTTGCATGCCCTTGTATCAAGTTGTTCTTAAGGTAAGGCTTTGGAAATCAGGGCGCCTAGAATAAGTCAATATTGTGCTTAGCAATATTGACATTCCTACTTGAAACAGAAATACGATATGAATAATGTTTGTCTCTATGTACAACACAGGCTGTCTAAAAAATAAATCTCTTGCATTATCATTGCTTAACTTAACTCCTCTCTAAGACCATTGCCATTTTGAGAGGAGAACTACAATTAATAATCATTAGTCCTAGGCATTTAGTTGCTCTTAGACTCAACCTGATTTAGATAGAAAAATAATATTTATTGGACTGCTTTTTTATGTGCAAAAGTACAACTGAAAAAAAAAAATGAATTGAACAGAACTTTACTCATGATGCAAACAAAATATGATTGCTTTTATAAAATAGGTAAATATATACAACTGTAATGCTAATTTTTACTTTTACAGAAGAGTACACTTTGATAATGTGTATTGGCACTAATTTGGTTAGATCAAAAAACTGGTATCTGGTTTTGCTTCTTTTTTTTTTTCAATCTTATTTTTTACATTGATTGTCACAGATTTTTTATTATAGTAAGTCACTATCCTAATATGATCTTATTCTCTCCCAAGCTGGTCAAGTACATTATTAACAGAAACTCATGCCTGATGCCTGCCTATCTAGCCATCTATGAAATTTCAAAGTTTGAATCTGACAAAAACCAGATGTGGCCACACTGGGTAAGCTTTCAAAAGTTAGTAATGAAAAGATATTAAAAAGAACATTTCCAGATAGCATATTAAAGGGTATTAGTAAATGACGTTTTTCATATTACCTGATCAAGGAGCTTGAATCATCCATTTTAAAGATTTAAACAAAAGCAGTGATAGCACTTATTTATTTTCATTCAATTAAGATACCATATAATCTTTCTTTCCATTGATGTGATCCACTTAGGATGTTTGTAGTAAAAATAATATGAAAGAAAAATCTTCCAAATTCATATGCAATGTCCTTTCTTTTCAGAATGGGTGCAAAGCACATTTTTATATTAAGGCGACTAAGCAAGGTAAAAATTAGGAAAAAGTTAGTGAATTTTGCAAATGTTTTTACTCATTTCATTTTCAGCCTCTTGGAAAAGTCCTCTCTGATTTTGTGGATGGCTTCAGAAATTGTGCCCAAATGGTTTCTATATCAGGTTAGTCATTTGTGAAGATTTCCCTTTGAACAATCAGAGAAAAATGGAAAGAAACCAAAGGGAGATGATTTATATCTGACATTCTTGATTTTCAGAGATCATGTCTCCTTACTAAATAGAAAAAGCAATGAAAAACAAGTTATTTTTGTACATGTGTGCATTGGAAGAAGAGAAATTGCCTGCTTAATTGATCAGCTTATGAACTTGCATATTTTCGAGAATCCTTTTTTTTTTCAAAACTATTTGGAGTATTTAAATGAGCAGAAAGACAGCAAGAGATATTGTCTGTTTAAGCATGTTTTTATGATGCTCTTCAGGACGTCACCAGCTGCTCCCCATTGTGGGTCACTCTATGCCTGTGAGCAATGTGTGGAGATTGAATAGAACCACCCTCAAGTTTGCACTGAATGGACCTTTGCCATACAACAGAGTAAATCATATCATCTTCAAGATTTTCATTAATAATTAAATTATTGCCTAATTGTTTAAAAATTTTTGAAGACTAAATACATTTTTTCTTCTTTCTTTCTTATTTTGATTCAAATTTTAATATCTTTTTTTGCTGAGAAATCAGCTATCTCTTTCATGTCTAATTTTTTTTTTTTTTAATTCTTTGAGGAGCTGATTATTTGTAATAATAAAATCCATTCATAGTTCATAATAATAATAAAAAAAACAACCCTCAGTAGCAAGATACTCATCTTGGTACTTAAAATTTTCCACTTTCAAATCTATTAATGGTATAAGTGTTTAATTTCCTGTAATTGCTCTTTCTTGATTCTTTTCTAAAGGTTTTTTTCTTCATTGCTGGAGGAATATTCTTCAGTTATTTTCCAATTACTTAAAAGTTATTTGCATTTTCCCATTGTTCTTAGGAATTGCAAGAACCCCAAACAAAGCTTTTATGCTATGTTTTGGAACAACCATATTCAAGGGAGCTTGTATGCAATATGTTGGAATTGAATATTCAGGTTAGTGGCAACTGAATCGCTTAAAAAGAATATGCTGATTGGATAATTCTCAAGCAAATTTGCATATGTACAAAAATATCTTATGTGATTTTTAGTGCTGTGAGTCAGAGGATAAAGATAATATTTGTTAATGGAGAAGGGGGGAAAAAGACTCGTAGGTAACTTTTTCTTGTATAGGAGAGTTAGATTGTCTTTGTACAGGAATTTTTTTTTCACATCTTTTGTCAAAGAATGTTTTGGTTATCCCAAATTAATCAATATGCACCGCTCTCTCTCATCAAATGTTGAGAACTGAAAATGATTTGCATGTTACTCAATTTGTCGAAAATTGAGCTTTCAGGAAAAAAAAATGCCTTTTGACTCTTGCTCCTCACCCACTGTCTCATCCCTTTTATCTGCTCTCTTCGTGAAAAAAAAAAAAAACCTATCCATGTTCATAGCTCTAGTGTCTATCAATATCAATAGCAGTTACCATGAATAAGACTGAAAAATTGATGTACTGTTGATTTTTCACACAGTGATTCAGTTGTACATTTTCTCTTTAGTAATTGCCAAATTAATCCTTGAGCATTTCTTGTATAGCCACCACCCTCTCTTGCTCTACTTTTCATGCCATGTAACCTGATTTTTTCCATAACTCAATTTTGTTGACATTTTTATGACAGCAAGGCTTTAGTGATATGGACAATGGGAATGTGAAAACAATTTTGAAGCTGATAAAATTACCTTTCAACAATTTTTTCATAATTTGGAAACCCAAAACACTTCCTTTTCTTTTCTTTTCTCAATCTAATGTTGTTGACATTCATGCATCTTGGGGCAAGGTTTTGCCCTGTTCAATAAATCTAAAGAATCTCTTTTCAACAAAAATTAGAATTTTTAATTTCTCCCTATAATAGGCAAAACAGCTTTGTGAGGTGTTGGAGGAGCAACTGGTCGACCTTCTAGTCTTGGCTCTGGATAGGTTTGAACGAGACACCACAGCCCATTGTGACTCACAGCTTCAATGGCAACACCTGTCCTCTCAACTCATCTACTTTGTTCTGTTTCAGTTTGCCAGCTTTTCTCATATTGTGCATTCTCTCTATAAAAAGGTCAGATTTCTATAAAAGCTTTTCATTATAAATTTTATTTACCTACTAACTTCAAAATATCTCGATCTAAAAATGGAAAAAAAAACAAATCTAGGCTGAAATAATGCTCAGTATGAAAACAATGGTTCATTTTTATTATGCATTCCTTGATTTTAATTTTTTTCAGCTCAAAGAAGAATTTGGTAAAAATAAATCAGACTTTTTTTTCCACTTTGAATGTTCGATCATTTCATAGACCTGAGTTTCTACCAATAATTGATATTTTTTTTTTTTTTTTTTTTCATTAAATAAGTGAGGAAGTAAGCAAAAAAAATTGTAATTTTTTTATAGATACCTATCTCTTGTATAAGATTCGAGTTGAAATCAAGGGCAGTAGAGTCCAAATAGTTTGAGATTTTTTGAAGCACATGAGAAAGTTGGAAAAATGTGGGCTCTTGTCCCAAAGGGACTTTTTTACTAACCAATTCCAGAATTGTGTAATTCTGGCCCCAGGTCCTTTTTAGTTTTTAATGTTCTGTTGGTGATGTGGCACAATTGTCTTAAGGCAAAATGAGAAAAAAAAAATGGCCCTCTTTCTTTTTTGATGATAACTAAAATGAAAAATTGCCAATTATCTCATCTTAAAAACAAGAACAAAAAAAGAAATAAATTCCACTCAACCCCTCATGTTCTAAAACTTACATATGCAAGCAATGTTAAATCTGTGTTTTGTCACTTGAACTTTTTAATTATGTAAAACAAAGAATTGGCAGCCTGCTGCTTTTTTGTAATACCCTTTTTTTCATAAAAAAAAAGATTTTCTCAGAATTTTATTTTAAAAAGTATTCAATGCTGTTTGTAAATTGGATATAATATGTTGTTCATTGTCTTTTTTAAGTCATTAGTCTGACTGTTATATGGAGTCATATATTGTTAATGCAATGTATGAAAAGTAAGCACAACAGTGATGATTAATGACATAATCATTTTATGTTTCGTATAGTTTCCTTTGAAATGTTTTATAATCATCAATTTATTTGAATGCAAGAGCATTGCATATAAGTTTTTAGGTGATCATTGTTCATTTTTTCAGCAAAATCAAGTCGTGAATATAAATTTCGTGACCAGATGTAGTATAGATTGTTTTGAAAAACTGAATTTAACCTGTCAAAGATGCAAAATAAAGTACATTGGAACAGAGTTTCAGGCACAAACCCTTTCTCTTTGACATGAATTGCTCTCTTATTTCAGCTGAAAGGCAAGAGCCTGAAGAAGGGTCGGCATCACTTGATGTGGGTCCTATTGCAATTTATCTCAGGTAGCATCCAGAAGAACCCTGTGAGTACTGTGCACTCATAAAACATTGACATAGATTGTTCAATTATATGAAATTTTGTTTAGCCAAAAAACTAAGAAAGTTGGATTTTGCGAAAGAAACAAATTAAACTCAAAACATGCAGCAGAATTTAATCGCCCTCAAGCCTTCGTTTTAAGGTAGACAAGCATTAAGATCTTCTGCTGAAAGTATTGGAAATCAATAAGGAAACTTTGTGAAAGGTATTTATAGTCTGGAGGTTTCTAATAAAATATTTTCCCTTGCCTACTTTCTACAATTGTAGAAAATTAAAAAAAAAAAATCTTGAGTCAATTTAATTTCGTATTTTACACTTTTGCTCTCTTTAGATTGAGGATTTCCTGCCTGTGATGAAGTTGTATGACTTGCTCTTTGATGATAAAGAGCCCATTCCTGTGCCAGACATCAACAGCCCTCAATCAACACATGTGATGGCAGCCACTTGCATCTGGATACACCTGAACAAGAAGGCAGGGGCCACCAAGCTCAGACCTATTCCTGTTTCATTAAGGGAACATCTAGAGTGAGAGAGAGCACAATTTTTCAATGCATATATTCTTAATGCAAATTATATTTGCATGAAAGTATTAATACAAATCAGAGCTGCCAACCATAGCATTTTTGGCATTTTTGTAATCTTCTTGTTACTGAATACAATATTTTCCTCTGAAAATTAGGCTTTATAGACAAATGTGCAGCTTCTTACTTTAAATGAAGAGTTATTTTAAAATAACATAAAGCAACTGTGATACAATTTTTCTGAATCGTACAAGCGGAAAAAAGTTAATTAGCCCTATGATAAAATCAAACAATATTGTGAAGATATAGTTTAAAAAAAAATTGTTAATAGCGATATTGACATGGCAATGCTGTTGAAATTATCCAAGATGTTGATTCCAGCTAGCTTTCATCATTCTTTATTGGTTTAAATCACATCGTTCTCTCCATCCTCACTTTCATACTTCATACCTCAACAATGGATTCTCATGCATTTAAGTGTGTAATCTTTTTTGATTTAATGCAAAACACTTTTTTCATGGAACACACTGACATGTGTTCTTGCAAATAAAAAAATTTTAGGTGTCTAAATGTATATGTAAAGTGAAATGTTTTCCTGGCCTAGATGTAAAAATACAGCCATTTGTCTTCCATATATTTTAGGTCCTTTCAGAAACATATCTTTTATGCTTTCGGTTAGAAATACAATTTTTCATGTGAAATTATACTCTTTGGGTTTGGTTCATATTCTTTCCAAAAAGTAAAATGAGAAAGATTCATAGAAACAAAATAGAAAAAGTATTACATAACAAAAAATTTAACTTTTATACATGAGGGAAAATGCATAAATCCAGTTCCCTTTTGTTGTCATTTGTAACAATTTTTCTGTTTTTTTTTTTCATTGGAAAATGGTATTTAATTTTATATATACAGTACCTTTTCAGAGTTTTTACCCAACACCTATAAATTCTTCCTTTAAGATAAGATTTACATTTAACGACTGAGAGTAGTTCAGTACCCATTCATTGGTAAAGTATAGAATTTAGACCTCCTAAAAAGTGCTAGTGACTTATAACTCTTTTCACCTTTATTTCCAGATTTCTGAAACAAAATTTGAAGTCTTTAACACTTCAAGGCTATCGGGTAGCACTAATGTGTAATGCTTGTAAGTTCTGTTTATTTTTATATGTGTTTACCTCAATTCAGACACAAACTCATTCTGAGAACTATGTAGGTTCTTCACCTATTTTGCTGTATCAATTGTTATAAAAATAATGTTGGCTGAGGTGATTTATTGTTCTACTTTCCAACTTTACTCTCAAAGTTAAAATTTAAGACCCTGGAATATGCATGGCCTTTATAGAATTGTTAAAAAAAAATTGCAACCTCTTACTAAATCACTCTTTTGTTTGTGATTTAAATTTAAAAAATGATGTTAAGTAAAATCTTTTGTTCTTTTTGTGCTATACTTAACTTCTTTTATGTTTATGAATATATTTTTTTGGTCAGCTGTTACCGTTATAATTTTAGATGCTTTCATTCTCTAACATTTTTATAAATATTTAAAAGACTTGTTGGAAAGAAGCTATCCATTATCATCTTGTTGTATTTTTTCTAACTGAAAAAAAGAAAACAAAATAACCAAATCAACAGTATATAAAGCCAAATATCCACCTTTGCTTTTTCTAGACAGCACAGATACAGACAATTTTAGCCGCCCAATGGGATTTCTTGTGGAAACAATCTATGGCAACAACAAAACTACAATTTTGTTGCCAGGAAATGTTGTTGCATCAGCTCCAACAACCCCTCTACAGATGAACTTTCTGGATTCTCTTACAGTACACGCAAAGATGAGGTTTGATTTTATTTTTTTAAACCTTTGCTCTTTATTCTAAGTCTTGGAGAATGCTGGAGAGAAAAACCAAGTATGATGTCCTGCAGGAATTTCGTCTAACATTTTATTGGACATTTATCCAAAATATTTTCACTGTTACCTTTCTATGCAAAGATTCTTTGCTGTTAAATATGATGGAAATCCTTTTTACTTTTATTAAAAGTTACTTAGATTTTATGACACAAAAAAAAAAAAAAGAACTAGCCACTCTGAAAATTTGTGTTTGTATGTTTCTCTTGCTATTTTGCATGCATCAAATTTCACATTTGTTTCTATCAAATTAAGTGGTGGTTCTGAAAGACTATTATCATAATTAGACCTTAAATTTTGACAATAGCAAGTGATAATATTTTGAATTAGTTATTGCTTTTTATTTTGTAAGAACTAATTTTTTTTCCCACATTTGGCTGCATTTGATCATGACTATTTATCCCAGCAAGTCATTTTTTCATACCAAGGTCAAATTGCTAAGTTTATTGTCTGCAAGTAGTAATTGTAAACATTTTGGCAATGCTTCATATTTCAGTGTTGGTGGAGATGATACTCATGTTCAAAGTAGACTATGCAAATATGGAAATATATGAACTGCCTTTTGCATATATAAAAATCCTTGCTAACAATGCAATTTTTAGAAAACAAACTAGAAACTTTTAAGTAAAGATCAGTAATTAACACTGCCAAAAAAAAACCTTCAATATTCTGTCCTGTCCAGTCTAATTCACAGCATTGTGACAAAGGTTATTAAGCTGGCCAAGTCGAAAGCTGGTGCAGCCCTTGCACCATCTCTGGTTGAGACTTACAGTCGTCTACTCGTGTACATGGAGATTGAGAGTTTGGGCATCAAGGGCTTTATTAGTGAGTTTTTTTAATAACTTTATCAGATGTTCTCTGAAATTGAAAAAAACAAAAAACAAATTGAGCCTTATTAGCTGTTTTCCCTTGCAATCAATTCATATGAAACAAACCAATTTAAGTTTGAGATGCAAATCATCAGCAATTTTTTTTGCAGAGGTGTCAAAAATCTGGGATCAAAATTTTTCAGTTTGGTTTATACGCTTCTTTAGTAAATTTTTTAGAAGGCCTTTGTTTCTCTATATCATCTCACAAATCCACTTTTTGAAGAAGACGTGGTCTAGGAACCTCTATCAAAGAAGAAGAGTGCAACACTTAGGAGGAAAGGGATGTAGAATTGGGTGAAAATGAGTCTGCTATATCTAGGTTTAGAGGCAGAGTTATGACAATCTTGAGTTATATCTAGATCTAGATCCAACCTTCGATTCACAGACTGAAACTGATTTTACATATTGAACTGAATTTGTGATTCTTTTGCATTATTCATATGTAGAAAACAAAGCAAAAGTTTGTTCTCATTTTATCTTTAAGAGACAATGAAATATTCATCTCTTTTAAAACAGTGTCGGGATTGTTTTTTTTTAGTTTATTTTATTTTTTTAATTATTTATTGCATATGTAGGTAAGTTTATGAAAACACTGATAGCCTTTCTTCCCTTTCATTTTCTTTGATGCTTTATATGAGATTGCATCCTCTCAGAATGCTTACATTTTTGGAGAATGCTTTCATAGCCATTTAGTTGCTAAGATTTTACATAAGCACTTGTAAAATGCAAACATTTTAGAGACCTTTGATGTTGAATTGTTTTTTCAATCTCAGACCAGCTTCTGCCAACAGTAGTGGACAGCCAGGCATTGGGTATTCTGCATGCTCTACTCGAGATGTTCTCCTATCGGCTGCACCACACACAGATCAACTATCGCATTCAGTTGCTGGCAAGTCTGCACCAAATGTCCAACACACAGCTCATCAGTCAGAACCAGCTGTATATGTGGTCAGTGTGCTGTCATATTCTGTTGGTGTGTCTAATGTTTCTGTTAGTCCCTAGGATTATCAACATCTATTAACAAGCAGCTTAAAGCTTCATGTTATCACATTGTGTTTCTTTACATAAGAGAAAGTCTTACCATAATTCCAAATTTGAATCATGCATAAGAACAACAGATGTAAACTAAAGCTTAACTTTTTAGATTGTTTAAAAGCAATGGTAGGCCTACTTATTTGCCAAATGAATTAACTTCACTTAAGTGCCCATTGAAAGGTAAAGCATTTGTTACATTGTTGATTATGATTGTAATGGAAACCATCACAAAGATAGACCATCTCTGTTTTATTCAAGCGTGGAGAGTACCATTCTGAAGCTGATAATTGGTTTAGGCAGCTCAGAAGTGCAGCCCCAACTGTCAAGAATCTCAAGTGAAGCCAAGGGTGGTGCCTCTTTTCTAGTCAGCGACTCAGAAGAACTTAACAGGGCATTAGTCCTCACTATTGCCAGAGCTATGCATGTGACAGGTAGGTTTCATTAAGCTTGCACTAAAGATATTTTGATACTTTGCTTTGCAATTATATTGTAAGCTGAAATCCAGTGTACCAGGTAATTAATGTATGAGGTTAAGGAAGAAAGAAAACAGTTATTAGATTATTAGATACTTATTTGTCCAATAAAAGCTAATTAAATACTCCTCATATTGGATAAATACATTTTGTGCCTCTGCAAATTCAGTTTATGAACATCAGAGACTTATATTGCTAAAAATTTTAAGGATCAGGGAAAAGCCATCTTTTTATTTTTATGAGAATGCCGGAGATGGTTGAACATTATTGTTGTAAGCTGCAAATTATGGTGTTCTTGCATAAAAATTGGAACGGTTTTGCAATGTAATAGCAAAATGCAATAGTATTTCTGTATTCCTTTTATTCAATTAAGAATTCATGAATATTATTTCTAATTTGCAGCTGTGGACAATATGTCAAGTGTATGGTGTGATGACATACTAAACATTATTATGCAGAAGACACCTCTCAGCTGGTCGACAAATACATTACAGTGTTTTCCCCAGGTATAACTGATTCAACAGTGACTTATGTAGTTTCATTTCTCAGGACTTTATAAATTAATACAAGTTAATACAAAGAAATGCCCTTTTCAAATCAAATTATTGTAAGAAGTCACCTTTTGTGATAAAAGTATTTGTTTACACACTCTCATATTAAAGAAATAACATAAGAATTTAAGTGTTTTGTAAAGGCTGGTTTACTCTAAATTTATTTTATCAAAAAATTTGCGAGAATCTGTTTTTTTAAAGAATGCTCAAATTTTTCCTAAAAATTAGAATTCTTCATTTAAGTTTCCCAACATTAAAAAGCTTACTAACCTCTTTTTTGTTTTTGGGAGAGAGACAATGTTAAAGAGTAGAAGTATTTATCTTCATCTGATGGCAAGATACAAAAAAAAAATTCATTGCCATTTTCTAGACAAAAATGTTACACAATTATGTTTTGTATCAGAGCTTGGCAGAATATTTTCAAAACAACAGTGTAAACAACAGAGACTCAATGATGCAGTTACGTTCATCTGTAGAAATGGAGTACAAAAAATGGAGAAGTAAGTTCTATCTTCAACTTTCTATCATTTGAAAGAAAAATATGAATTGAGATTGAAAATTTTTGCAAATGACCCGAATTTAGACATTTTAAAAGATCTTTTTCATTTTGAAATATTTTTAAAATTGTATTATTTCATGGCTGTTTTTTAATTGAAAATAAGTTACATTTTATGAGTAAATTTTTTTTTTCATTTCTGCATCATAGCTTTACAATCAATTGAAGATAATAGTTGGAGAAAGTTAATGCTTAGAAAATCAGCATTTATGTTTGATCCCATTTTTTGAACGTAAAGTTTTTTAAAAAGTTTGCTTTGTATTAGATATAAATTTTTTTATCACCAGGTATGGGAGGAAATGAAAGTGGAATTATTGCTCACTTCTCCATGCAGAACAATCCTCCATTGTTTTTGTGGTAAGTAAAACTTGTTTTTTTATAAAAATTTTAATTTTACATTGCTAGACCCATAAATTTGATGAAGATCAAGTATTTCATTATTTGAATACCCTGAATTCTTGTGGAACTTTTTTTTCTCCTAAATATATTACTTTATACAAAAGCAAATTTCAATTGACTTTTATAGTGTGACTTTCCTTTGCTTTAATTCTATCATACCAGTATCATTTGGAAGAACATTCAAGATGAAAACAGAGTGCCTTCTACTGCTTTCAAGTAGGTTTTTTTTTTTTTTAAATTTACATTAATGACGTGTTTAGCATCTTCAGGAGGATTATTTATTTGTAATATATATATATATATATATTCTGAATGATGTGTAAGGTATTGAATTATATTAAATAGTATTTTTTCATTTCCTTTTCAATTTGGAATGATGTATGGTTTGATATCTCTAAACTCCCTGATCAATGAGCTAACTTTTTCAAAAGTTTTACCTGTGCAGGGGACTGAAATTTCTAAGGATATTACAAAAATTATAGAAATATGTATAATTAGGCTTTTGTGCACCTGGTATTAAAATATTCCTTTTTTTCAATAAATGAAAATGCAGTTTGATATTTACATCTTTTTTAATGAAAATATCATAAAATATTTTTATAAATTTTGGGAAATTGCCTTGTAGATCTAGATCATGACTTTAGATCCCATGGAAATGTTCAGTTACAACTAGCAATTTATGGACAGGTTTTGTTTCTGGCTCATTTTAAAACAGATGATTTTTTAAGCCTACAGACCTGAAAAATCTAAACGGGTCTTATCAACAAGAGTTCACTGTGTAAAAATGTAATAGAAGTAAGCAGAAATGACACAAACTAAGTCTAGAGATAAGAGATGGCAGATATTCTCTGTGAATTTTGACTTTGATTGCTCTGTGTTTTGCCTGTGCACAAGTAATGTAGTTTTCTTTCCATAGAGGTGAAATTGTCAGCAACAATGTAACTTTTTATTTTGGCTTCAATTTATTCTCCCTATCTGTTACTTATGTGGTAAAATACTATAATTTTAGAGATTAAAACTGGGGGAGGTAGCCTCTGCTGCTGCAGCTTCAGTTTGCCTGTAGTTGAGAATGTTTTTACCTACAGATAAATGGTTGTAGAACTGATAACCTGTGGGTAACAAGTTAATTGCCTGTTTCTGTGCTACAATATTATTGAGTTAGTTGTGCCATTTCTGTGGTATCCTACAGTTTAATAAATCTGCAGCTGCCATTATTCAATTGTCTGATTGGTATCTTGTATGTCAGGATTTTATTTACACACAATTAAAATGTTTAAAGGTTTAAATTTATTTGCTCTGCTATCTGACATCCATGGTAACAAAACTAGATCGCAGCTCTTTTGTGCAGATTGCTCTAATTTTATTAGTATAAATAAAAATGTATCTTGTCTACATAAACCAAATTTTGAAACAGAATTCATGGACAGCATGAGTTGGAGCATATTTGAAGGAATCTTTTTTGTGATAGATTTGTTGATGGAAAAAAAAATGAAAGTTACGCTTTGGAGAAGTCTAAAATAGAAATAAGGAAAAGAATATGTTCTAAATTTTTGTCATATATTTTTTATATAATTTCATTTCTTTTTCAGCCTATGATTTATATTAGTCCTACACGTTAATACTTTTGTACAGGATCTTGAACTAGAAATGACATTCTCTCTACCTTTGTTTTGTCTTCTTTGTCTATGTATTTTTCTCTCTCGCTCTCTTTCTCTATCTTAGTTCCTTTATTCCATAAATCTTTCAACCTGTTACCTCTAGAGCTGCACAGTGCCATTTTTTAAAATAATTTTTTTCCGTGTACCTTGAAACAATTTATCTAGCTCTATCTCAACATTTACCTTCAAATTAACTTTTGGAGAAGTTGAAGTCTTTAATCTTTTTTATTATTTGTTAAATACCTTCTTTACCCAATAAATACTTCTCTTACTGATTTCAATAGAGTGTTGGACAGACTTGGTCCTCGAGCCTTAACTGCTCACCTTCGGGCCTTTGCTGACTACCTAGTCTTTGAAATTGCTTCCAGCCCTATGGTTCAGAACTCTACAAAGGTAAATCATCTCTCTCCTTCTCTCTCTCTCTCTCTCTCTCTCTCTCTCTCTCTCTCTCTCTCTCTCTCTCTCTCTCTCTCTCTCTTTTTCACACAATAATACTAACAATCTTTTTTCAAAGTTATGTAAAATAATGTCTTTTGGAATTGTGGACTATTTTTATTGAGCATTTATTTTATGAACCATTTTCTCTGCCAACAGTGTATTGATGCCTTGACAGACATGATGTGGAAGTACAACATTATCACCATTGACAGACTTGTCTTATGTCTGGTAATTAGTCAACTTTGTTTTATCCTTTTTGTCCTTAATTTTAATACATTTGATTGTATCCTTGGGTGTTCTTATAAGGATGTGATCTACAATGTATGTTGCCCAATTTTTTAAAAAGTAAATATGACTTGCTTGATCCTTACATAATCAAACATTTTAAGTTAAGATTTGAGTTGTTTGAATACATAGCAAAACAATATATCATCAGATAATCAACTTTGAGTCTGGCCTCAAGCCTTGTATGCTAAATATTGCTGTGTACAAGACAAGCTATATCAATAAAGACCTAAGACTTCTTCTCTTTTACTAATATTTCTTCTTTTATTCAATTAAGGCTTTGAGATGTCTTGAAGGAAAGGAGGCTCAAGTTCAATTTGTTGTGATTCAGTTTTTACTCACAGCCAAGTCAGATTTTAAAACACGTATTCATGATTTCCTAAGAGAGGTCAGTTTATGATTATGTATTTTCAATTAAATTTGTGGTAAAATTTTGTTTAAAGTAATAAGTTTATCATTTTTTTGTAATTCTAAATTGGTTCTTTTTTTTTAGTCAAGTTGACTCAAGTAAATTTTTTTATGTATGTATATGTTTGTTATTGTCTTGTTAATCATTGCCTATTCAATAACTTCGTGTTTACCATGAAGATAAAAATCTAAAAGGGTAGCAAAAAGTATTAATAAGTTTTTGAACTTACAAACACCATAAATTTAATGATCAATAGGGCAAACATGGAAACAGTTTCAGACAAATTTCTGTCTTAAGCTTTGATCAATGTTAATTTCAGTGAAAGTAACGATAAGCAAAGAAGATAATTTCACATTTCCTCCATTGGTCCAGACCCTCCACTTTAAGGGGTTGGTAGAGATTTGGGTATTCATATGATAATTGATATATCTTAACTTTTTATTCAAGATATGTGAAGGAAAAAAAATGCCCTCATTTTCAATGTTTGCTTAGTGCAAAAAAGTACATTAAATAAAGATGTAAAGACAATTTGTCTTGTTATTGAGCCTAGACTAGACTAACCCCATTAATTTGTAACAAAGATCCAAATCCATGTTAAGGTTTATTCTTTCAAGTTTTGGCAAAAAAAAATTAACTTGCCCTTAGAAAGTCCCTAGACTTGAGAAACTTCATATTGTATTATTTATATTAATACCTCTATGTTAGAAGCTCTGATATGTAAGTCTGAAGATACATGGTAGCTACAGAAGGGAGTCAAATGAACAAATTTTATATAGCTCATCTGTTGCTATAAATGTGCAATGTGCAACCAAAAGATTTTTAGGACATTTTTCCCCCTAACTTGATTGCCATGTTCAATTATGGAAGTTGGTTGGATTTAGTGATATATCTTCAGCAAAACGGCCCCACATTTAACTGGAGTTGTGTGTCAAATAACTTACCTTTATGAGAATATGATGGCCAACTTTTGCTTGTATAATATGAGGTTGTTTTGCAGAAGTAAAAAATTATAAATAAATTATGATACTCAGGATATGTTTTCATTTGTTCCTAGAATACATCAGAACACTGGGCTCAGTCCAACTGGCATGAAATTCACATGGCATTCCATAAGGTAAAGAAGTTGCTACAAATGGCAGGTTAATAAACAAAATTGATACTGATCACAGTAAGTTAGCTAGGGTAATAGATTAAGCCTTAATGTAATAAGCGAAAAGAAGAAGGAACATTGAACAGTTCTTGAATAAGTTGGAAATCCTATTGCCCATATTATCATAGCCTGACACAAAGTTCTTCAATCACATAGTTACGCATATAATAAAAATTAAATTCATTAATATGTTTTGAATACTGTCCAAATGAGTTGCATGTTGCTTTTATAACATTTAAAGCTGTTAACATTAAAGACAGAACATTTTCCTTAACTATCTGTGGTTGAAAATTGCATAAATTAATCTGAATTAACATAGCAGAAATGACCTCTTGTTGGTCTTTTAAAATGGCTTGAAATAGGGAAATTTATCTCTCTTCAAATACCTTTTTTTTCCAATTAGAATTCCTGACATGTGACTGATTTCAGGACAAATATATACCAGTGTGCTGTATCATTATAGCATTAGTCAAATCTCAATACCTATTTCAGTCAAAGATAATATGCTCTCTAAGTTTACTCTCAGGCTTCAAAGATAGCATAGACAATATATTGAATGATAAACTTTGAAAATTTTTTAGTGTGAAACAGTTTACTCTTAAATTTGCAAGTGTTGAAGTGTCAACATATATTTGCAAATCATTAAAAAGAGGTCACATCAGATTACTAATATTGAAAAGTCTTTTGCCATCTCAGAAATACCCTGAAAAGTTTTACTATGAGGGCTCCCAGGATCTGAACAGTACTATTCAGCATCAGTATCTGCCTGTATACTTTGGCAATGTGTGTCTCAGGTTTATTCCAGTGAGTGGTGTATTTATCAAAGCTTTCTAAGAATCAAAACGAACATTAAATACATGATATGATAAATATGATAAAATATAAACAATCATATAAGTAACAAAAATTAGTTATTCTGGACAGAAAATTTAGAGTTATGTTTGCTGTGGATGTATTCAGGGATATTCCAGTTTGTGGTCTTAAATCTTTTTTTTTTTTTTTGAATATAATCAAAATTATTTGAGGCATCCAAGATGATTCAAACACAAGTTTCTCATACTGCTGAGAATTATAATAAAGAAAAAAGCCTATTAGTTAATGATTGTTTTGTTCTACTTTAAACTTGTGCCAGACTTGCCTGAGGTGCCTACCAAATTTTTTTATAGAGATTTGGGTAAAATGTAGCTTTTAATTTTTTTTTATTTTACTATGGGTTTAAACTTCCATGATCTTGTAAATTTTGAATACTCATGTTGATAAGCTAGAAAGAAAATTTCAATTCCTTTTAAATCAAGCTTGGTTTTTATATTTGAGAATCTGATTTTTTTGAACAAGTATGTTGTGTGGGCAAAAATTAAATAGACATGGGATCACATGTGATTAAATTACTAATTTAATTGAATTAAATGAGAACACATCTTAAAGGTATTATAAAGTTGTTAAACCAAAGAAAAAACAAAATTAAAAAATCAAATCTGTTTTTGATCTCTTATCTGAATCTGAAATGGCTTTTCTATTAATTTTAGGTTTTGGACATTATTATTCATCGGTTTCTGGAGCTGGGACAGATGCAAAAATCTCTGGAGATCATCCTAGAGCACATTGGTGGTCTCTATAAATTCCATGGTAAGTTTTTCCATTGTTTTTTCTCCAAAAATTTGATTTTCTCTTTTTTCAAAAACAGTTATATGATATGTATGTTTCTTTGAGGATGCAAAAATGAATTTTGACTGGTATCTTCCAAAACCCAGATTTTATCTGTTTTTATTATGGCAGTTTTTACTGGACACTCATTTTCAAATGAATGTTGTGTTTCATTAAAATATTGCCTATTATGTTCTTAATGTGTATTTCAAAGAAAAAGGTCATGGTGTGTAACATTTCTTTTTTCATTTTTCATCAGATCACCCTATCACGTATCTGTACAACACATTGTTCTACTTTGAAAAACGTTTGATAGACAAAGATAACTTGAAAAGGAAGCTGGTTAATTCAATTATTGGTGAGTACAGAATGTAAATTTTAAACTTGAATTTCATTCATTGATTGGTTATCATTTGAAAGTAGTGAATTATATCATGAAGTTATAAATAAGTAATTGATTTTTCAGTTTTAAACAGATACAAAATGTGTTCCTGAAAATTCAATGTGTGATGAAAGATATTTGAACTTTCATGACTTGTTTTTATTTTTTTTTTCAATTATTATTATTATTATTATTAAGGCCTTCCGCTAGGAGTGTCGTCCGACCTCGCAGCTTCGGCAGCCTTCTTTATGTCTGCGGTGAAGGTAGTCCATTCTTGTCTTCTTTCTGCAAGCTTTCTTATTGTTTCCAGGTCTTTTTATGATGTGAGAGAGATGCTCCGATTTTTTTTCAATATGCAATAATATTGCATGGAATGACATAAAAATTTAGACATTGTCTTTAGAAAAGGGGCAAGTATTTGTCTTCTCTCATATAGAATATTCAAGGTATTAGTGTTCAAAAAGCCTCTCAAGAATAAATCATTTCTGAGTAAACCTTGTGCTGTGACTGTATCAACCATATTTACATATATGTTTTCAAATCTGTTTTCTGCCAGGTGCTTTCAATGACATTCGTCCAGAAAACTGGTGCCTGTCTGAAGACTACTTGCAGTATTTGAAAAGACCACAGGAAGAATCTGCATGGGTGCCAGACCAGGATTATTACATCAGACTCATCAGCAGACTCAGAAAAAGTAATACTCATTGGCTTTTAAATTAACATGAAAGGGAGTAATGTAAAGGGATTTTATAGAGTTTGCTTTTCATTATGGGAATGAATTTACAAAGCATTATTTGTTAACCAAATGCTCAATGAGTTTTTTTTTTCCTGAGATGAAAGTACACGCGTAAATTAACAGTCAACTCATCACATATTGATGGATATTTGTTCCAAATTTCTTTAGCTATTCTTGGAGAACTGCCACCACCATATCCTTCAGCTGACTGGCGCTTCAATGAATTTCCTAATGCTGCAGCACATGCTCTTCACTCAATTTGTGTGGAACTGATGGCCCTTCCTGTGTCAGCTCAGACTGTTGGGGAAGCTCTCATTAATGTTTCACTCAAACCGTAAGCAGAATTTATTTGAAATAAGGTCTGAAGGACATGTCTCCGGCTTTTTAAATATCTATTAATTTTTCATCCATGGCATGCTTGAAATTAATTGCAAAATGGATGTAAAGCTTAGTCTAAATGTTGGTGGAGTGAAAGGATTTTTTTTTCTTAAGGACTTAAAATTCTTTCCCTTTTATCCCACAATATTAGGCTACTTTAAGAAATCATTCATCTTCTAATTTCCTGATACAGATCATCTCAATTGCCTCCTAGAAAAGAAATTATGTCATGGTACAATGCTGTAGGTCTCATCTTGACTGCTCTGCCAGTAAGTTGTTATTATAAGCTCAAGAAGTTTCTGTCTCTTATTATCCTTTCAAGAAAATAAAAACCATCTTTATATGCTTTCATGTAAGAAAGGTATTGTTTAATTGATTCTCAGAATAGGAACTACAGGGGTGAAACCAGTTCCATTTTTACTTGATCTCCATTACTAAGTTTTGAACTGAAGCCTGATTTAACTTTAATGTGTATCCATTAGGTGTATGCTTACTTTGGACGACAACGTAGGAAAAGTGTAGGGTTTTTTCTCCATGTCTGATTTCACTCCTTGGGCTATGCTGAATTTAAGTGCAATAAAGTTAATGAAACTGAATAAGCTTGATACTGGATTTGAAAAATAAGTATTGTTGTTGATTGTTAAGACTTTCATCAATGAAAAGTGATTTTGTCAACCAGCCAAAATCAGTTTAAAATCAGGAATTCCAGAATCAAGATTTGTAAAAACAACAAAAAAAATTCAACAAAAACATATCACAATTGCTAGAAAGGATATCAAATATTTAAATTCTTTTACAATGATAATGCAACAAAAGAGAGCTAAAATTATTTTTTTAACATAGTGTTTGTATTTTAAAAGCTTTTAAAGAATACAAACGATTAGAGCTATGGCACCTTTGTTATGCTATCCAGGAGTCCTACTGGAGAGTGCTGAATGAACGCATTCTTCAGGCCATTTCTTGTCATATGCTTGAGACCCCGGACCCTCACCACAACCCTTTCAAGATTCTGAATGTCAGTTTATCACACTTGCAAATGGCTCAACATGAATGCTCCACAATTCTGGAACTGTGCCATGCTGTATGGCATCATGCTGGAATTGGGCAACTGTCTCACCTGCCTCAGTGAGTAGATATAGAAAAAGTTTTATATCTTCTTAAAATTGCATAATCATTGGGAAAAAATGATTATGAAAATGATTATAAATGATAATCCATGTAAATCCAAATTGTCTTTGACAATTATACCATTTGTGTAAGGGTCACACATGTCCCTTCAGACAGAAAAAAAGGTAATATAGAAGATTATAGGAGGAAAATTATGGACATTATATGTAAATAGTATCATCATTTTGCAACTCCAGGATGTTCCCAAAGGATATTCACCATAATTTAGGCATCACTACTTTTCCCCCTGTAAAGTTCCATTTTGGATTTTAATGGCCCGAAACGAATCTTTTTGTACCTTGGTGTCTCTGCAAAGAAAATAACTGTATACTTATAAACTGTAGGAACAATATTTAAACTGTTAATGTAGAATGGAATGGAGAAATAATTGCTCTAAAGCCTTAACTTCAGAAAATGTAATGCTGGAATGTCATAGATCCTCAAAATCAGTAAGATTAAAAACTTTACATGAGTACTGTCATATGGCATATGAAATTTTACAGCCCCTCTCCATAAGATGTGTGAGTATCAGTACCCCAACTGTTTATAAAGCAAAAAAAAAAAATGCAACAAAACAAAGTCAGAAACCCTTCTCTGTGATGAACACTGGTATATATATCCCTAGAATATTTGGTTGTTTTAATTCATTCCAAAAGCTATTTTTTCACTTGAACAAAGCCCATTAAGAAACTACAATAGTGCAAAAATTCATTGTTAACCCTTGGTACTATAATAGTAGAGACATTTTGTATTACATAGGTATTGATATTTTCATGATACTTGATTTCTGGATTCAGTGTTTAGCTGCTGACCAGTTCTGGATTTGGGCACAGAATTGATAGCTGCAAATTTAGGACTGCTGTAGCTGTAAATTGCATATGACATGGGTGCTGTGAAAGGCCCGTAAAATTACATTTTGATGTTAAAATCCCATAAAGCACCCCATTAGATCCTTGATCATGGCGCAACATAAACTTAGTAGGTGTTGGCCTAGAAATTGTGAGAATCCTGGGAGACCAGGTAAGCCTGCTGCTGATTTTTTAGTCAGTGTCACAGCACTAATCTTGATGTGAACACAACAGTGACAAACAAAACTTGTCTTTTACAAAATTGACAAGAAATTATCGTATTAATATGTATTTTTAGAAGTTCAAGGCAGCTACCACAAGTACAACTTGGACTAGGAATCATTTATTTTTAAACAAAAAGATTTAATCTGTTTAAAAAATTAAACTCAAAAGTAGTCCTGTTTTATGACAAAAGTTATTTAAAAAAAAAAAGGCATATTTAAGAACCCTTTTTAAAAAAATTTTACTTTGCGCCTGGATCCACCAGCTACTTTTGTGCGTCACAGCATACTCATAGCTTTCAAGGACAACCTCAATTTGAGGGCTACAGTACCAGAAAACTTAAGATGCCAAAAAAAATTTTTTTTTTTCAACTTTATTAGATTGAATTAATTTTTTCTTTAACTAGCTATTAAATCTTTGCTCTCTCTCTCTCTCTCTCTCTCTCTCTCTCTCTCTCTCTCTCTCTCTCTCTCTCTCTCTCTCTCTCTCTCTCTCTCTCTCTCTCTCTCTCTCTCTCTCTCTCTCTCTCTTTCTCTCTCTCTCCCTCCCTCCCTCTCCTTTCCCTCTTCCCCTCCCCCCTTAATCCTTTTTTTTTATTTTGACAAAACTAAAAGTTGCTTGAAAAGAAAAAAAAAAGGAAAAAAAAGGGCAGATTTCCTAAGGCCAATGTAGAACGAAAGTTTTCTACCTTTAAATACTGTATATGTGTTTCTGTATCATCCGTTTCGTCCCCTCATTGTCTTTCTGTTTGTCTGTCTTTCCTTTTCGCATTTATAATTGATCTTTCCTCCAACCTGTCCTTTTTTTGTTCGCTTCTAGTTTTTCACCTTGGCTTGTTTCTCTCTCTCTGTCTGTCTGTCTGTCTGTCTCTCTCTGTCTCCCTCTCTCTCTCTCTGTCTCTCTGTCTCCCTCTCTCTCTCTCTCTCTCTCTCTCTCTCTCTCTCTCTCTCTTTCTCTTTCTCTCTCTCTGTCCCTTTCTTTGTGTCCCTCTCTCTCTTTGACAGCCTATTCCTTTAACACTTGTTTTCTTTTTGTCCTCCTATAGACAAATGGCAGAAACCATTAGTTTAAGAGATTAGAGCAAGATATGCATACCTGTGCGCAGTGGATAAACATTATAATTAGTTTTTATTGTTTGATTAGCCTGCTGGCAGTAATTTGATAAGCATGCATGAAAGCCAAATCTTTAAATGTCCTCTATGTAGCTTCCTAAGCTACGACAAATATTTTAAGTATGGTTTTCTCTTTTAAGCAGAGAGTCTCTAATCATGTTGATTGTTGTCGTCATCGTTGTCGTCGTCATCATCGTCTTCTTCTTCTTCTTCTTCTTCTTCTTCTGCTGCTGCTGCTGCTGCTGCTGTTGCTCCTCCTCCTCCTTTCCTCCTGCTGCAGCTTCTTCTGTTTTTGCTTCTCTTTCTTCTTTTTTCTGAATTACAACTTTTGTTTCAATATTATATTTGTCATTAAAGTGATTTTACAAATTATTGTAACCGAGCAATACTTCTCAAGGCATCTTAGGAAATATAAAAGTATTCAGCGAGTGTCTTTTTTTGGTCAGATTTGTAAAGGAGCAGCTCAAGCCAAAGATAAGACAAGAGAGTCAGTTTATCTTCCTCTGTCATCTGGTAGGGCCTTTTCTACAAAGGTTTCATATGGAAAGAACGAGATGTCTGCTTGAGGTAAAGCATTTACTGTTTTCTCTCTTGTTTAGTACATGTACTTTGTCTTTGTAGTACAAATTGTATTTAGGTCATGTGAGCAATATGTTAAATATGCACATCATAATTACTTTGTTTTTGGTTGCCCCAAAGATGAAAATATTTATGAGGTTTGTTAAGTACTTGGATTTCCCCAAAATCACATAAGCACGTAGAAAAGAGATTGCTTTATTTTCATAGAAAATTTTCAATGGCAGCTTCTATAGAGCATCAGCTAGCAATTATGTTGCACATTTTCACATACTACATCTGCATGCAAATATTAACTACTGTTTCAATACAAGTGACAATGATGGATCAGAAGCTCAAAACTCAGCTTCAGACATTTTACTAATTTTCTTTTTAATGATGGAATAATATTTAAAAAATAACAAAGTTTTTGGACAGAGCCAGCCGCAGAAGAGATATGAAATTGCATTGAATAGTTAATGCAGTCATGATAATGACTGCAATTTTTTTTATACCAAAAATTATCCTTCGTAATTGTTTACTCAAGCCATAGTCTCTAAATTTTATTGCTTATTGTGGACTGGGCTTGTATAGTACCCAATCATCATTTAATTAATCATATAAGTAAATCTCTAAATTGACATGTACATAAAAGCCGAGAGGTTTATTATTGTGGATCATTCAGCTTTTGGTCAAATTGCATGAGAGACAAAATTTTTTAACAAAATTGTAATAACTAAAAGTGATTGATCCTCATTTTTATACTTTCTAAAAATTGATATCAACAGATTTAAAGTTCGCTAGTTGATCAGTTTGAATTCTGTATTCTCCAGCTGACCGTGGAATTGTACGAGATTCTCCTCAATGTAGACAAGGCTAGTGAACACCTTCATCATATGGATCCCATCTGTGACTATTTGTATCCTTACTTTGATTACATATTAGGATCAATAGGTTAACTTTGTTTGTGCTAGTTGAGGATCCAAATAATTGTCTTTTGATACCTTCGCAATCTACTTAGCATTTGATGTTCCTGTCTCTGTACCTTCTAAATGATCTATTTTTCTTTCACTTCACCCCACCCATTTGCAGCTTCCTAACATATCTCTCTGGTCTCACCGTTTCATCCTTATTTCACTTTGATTTTTCCCTCACTCACCTTCATTTTCACTACCTCTGTTCCATCTTCCTTTCTCTCACTTGCTCTTTTTCCACCTGTTCCCTAGCTTTTCTATCTGTATAATCCTTTTTCTTCCTTTCCACTATTCATGCCACTCCTTACTTTTTCTCCTTGCAATATTTAAGTCTATTAGCTTTCTTCCCTTTTTTTTTTCCTTTTTCCCTCTTATTTGCATATTCCTTCTGCCTTTCTCTGTTTTACTTTCTTTTATAACCATATCTTCTTCCTCTCTCTCTCTTATATATATATAGCCGTAGGCTAAATCAAATGTTATTTTTTCACTTGTCAAACTTAATGACAATCCAATAGTGACAGTCAGTGGAACACTGTTATATTGAAATTCCAGGAAACGCAATTATCTTTTTGGTTTAAAAATATGTGATCCTATCCCAAAAAGCCAGCTTAAGTAACAGATTTCATTTTGTAGATAGTGAAGTGTGGAATTCCTTATGAGACAATGTCAAATCAGCTATTTGAAAAATAAAGCAACAAAAAAAACAACAACCCCAAACCATTAATGGTATACATGTTCTGATTTTGTATTATATTTCATAACTTCTTATGATATTAAAATTTTCAATTTAAGGCCGTTTTTTGACATGGGGATAAAATATTTTGCTTTGGCCAAGGTAATTAGTTGGATAAAAATGTTTTGGGACAAAAATCAAGAGGAATCAATTGCAATTTATCAATGTTCCTACTGATTTAGAATATTGTGCTTATTTGAATCTGTAAAGCCAGTTAGTTGGGAATGAAAAACAAAAAGGAAAACCTCAAATATCCTTAACTAAACCTTTTAGATATCATATTAAATACATGTTTGTGGGAGATGGTGTGCGGAGTGAGGTGGAGAAGGTAATCTGCAAACTTCGTCCAGCACTAAAGGTCCGCCTTCGCTTTATCTCCCACTTGAACATTGAGGAGACCAACGCAGTGGCAAACACTCCATCAGCTCCATCCACATCAGCGTCCTTATAAAACTTCTTTTAGCACTTGGGAATGATTAAATGTCTTTATGTTGCTGTGTATCTGTAATTACATTTTTGAACATGGATCTCTATCATTGTGGAATATTCAAAATCTTGGTATTTAATAATATCAGAAGCAAATTAAATGGTGCTCTTGGAAGGTCGAACAAAGTTTTTTTACATTTATTGTTAGTTGTAGAAATCTTGCAAAAGGGAGATAAATAATCATGCAATAAAAAAAAAGCTGTAAGGTTTAATTGTTCCAAAATGATGTGAATGAATTTTCTATTTTAGTTATCCTTTCTTTTTCCTTTTGACCTTTTACATGGAATTTTAAAAACTTTGAATTCAGCATTCCTCCTGACTGAAGTTCTTAGACAATACCACTTACTAACACACTTGACAGTTTTGTTAAGAGAATTATTTTCATTATTGTGACTATATTTATTGTTATTGTCGTTCATTGATTTTTGCTTATCTTTTTTTTCTTTTGTGTGTGTTTGTCTTCATTAGAATCACTGCCACAGCACCAAATATGCTTTGTATAAAAATTGTAAATACTTTTGATTGTAATGTTCAATTCAATCACACACATTTTTTAAAACATTTCTCAGAATCTGGGCAATAGTTTATAGTTATTCCTAATCACAATATTTTTTTTAGACTTCCAATCATAAATACCTTTTTCAGATTTTGTCTATGAAGTTATCTAAATTTTGAAATAAAATGTAGGCCTAGTCTGCTGGTGTGAAACAATTCAGTAAGCTTAAGAAAAAAAAAAGTTTTGAAATCTGACTCAGTGGTTAACATTATTGGCAAATTACAACTGACGCTCCCAAATCTTTTTGAATGAATGATAGATTGGATAGAAAGCAGAGTTTGAATTATATGGCAAAAACTGAACTCAATACAGAAGAAATAAGATTCAGATTTAATAAGAATAGAAAGAACCCAAGGAATAACGAAAGTACTTCAAAAGTGTGTGAATAAATAGACTCAAAACAAGTCATCCCTTAAGCAAAAATGTTTTTTTTCCTACAAGGTGCTGCACTTGAGGCACTGTCCATGTGTCTGCCTTTTCTTTAAGCTCATATGCTTTTGGTCAAAGTCTCAAGCTGGAATCATGGAAATGCCTAAAGAGATATTCCTTGTCATGAACTTTATTTTGCTCTCTTTAATATTTCTTTGGGAATTAATACCTACTGATAAAAATACCAAGTTTTACCATGCGCTTTTTCCTGTAAATTACTTTTTTAAATGTATGACTCATGACGACTAGACTAAAAACTTTTTTTCATGCTTTCATCATGAATGAAATGTACATAATATGTCTATGTTATGGTTTATGTATTACATTTATGTTGTAAAAATGATTTATAACAATGATTAATAAATTTCTGACAGCAATAAAAACTATTGCCATGATGGTTCATCCGTGTTTACCATAGTTATTGTGGTGTAAAATGTAGTCATGCATTAAATACATGTGTAAAAGTCACCTACTTGGATAAATTTGCATTAAAAGAGAAATTCTTGGATGAAATTTGGCTGAGCTTCCTTTGAAAGAACAATGTTATTGAAGAAATGTTACAATGATGGTTAAAGATAAGCTGATTTTCAAATAAAGTACAAATGAAAAATGAGATTTCTTAGATTACAATCACTAATACAAATGACTTTCTGGTTGGTCTTAATATTAGCATGACCATGTCATTTAAAAAATACAAGTTGCCAACAGTTATTGCCTTTCTTGTGCTGCTGCTGCTGTAAAGCTCTCTCTCATCACTGATTAAAAGGCTAGTTAGGGATTTGTACCCATTTAGAAATGATCTAATTTTTCTTCTGAAATTCAGATACTTTTTTTTTAAATCAACAGTGAAAACATTACGAAAAATTCTAAATAAGATGGGCAAAAGAAAACGTGAGAACTGAATTAACATAACATTTGCAACACTATTTGGTGAATTTGAAGCTTATGTGATGTTATGAAGCGAATATTATGGGAAGGATCCATCCTTTTTGCATTGTACAATGAAAAAAATGTGTTTATTGTGTTGAGAAGTTTTTATCCGCAATATGATATTTGCATATTGAAGTGGCTGGTGGTTAACTGAAAACAAAGCAATATTTCTTCCAGAGGTAGTTTTCTGAAAGACACATGCTCCATTGACCTCTTTCAGAATAACCACACAGTAATCCTGATAATTATGAGTTTTGTGTGATTGCTCTCTGCAAGTGTTTAGAAATTTACTTTTGAGATCAGGTGAAATTATAGTAATTAGAGAGTAAATAACTGACTTCCTTTACTCTTACAAAAAAAAAATTATCCGAAATGGGACAGTCACATTGTGCAAAAAGGTAGTGAACATTTTTATGCCAAATAGTCTCAATGGTTTCAAGGTACTAGATATGTTTCGAAATTAAATACTAGTTCTTGACTCGCATAGTGATGAAAAAAAATCCTCTGCACAGAAAGAAAATCGAATTTTCAATTATTGCATAGATTTAGTTTGAACCGTAACGTAAGAATGCCACCAAATTCAAATTTTGAAGCATGTATCCAAAATTCAGATATTATTTACTCAGTCAATGCGAAGTCTACATGTCTCCTATCAAACTGATTACCAAAAAGCAATTAGTCTTGATTGTTGTAGAAAAAAGAACACTGAGAAAATCATACTTTTATAATTGTTTTGAAAAGCTTTTGTACTTGAATTAATCATATAAACATGGCGACATTAGAACTAAGATAAGGACATATTATAATGAATGTTATTGTATAAAAATCTCTTTGTGCCTGAGAAGCAAGGGAAAGGATGAAAAATAAACATTCTTAATTAATTGCTGCAACTTACAAACATTACACTAACATAGATTAATAAAACTAACTCAAACAATCTTCAAAATAAAATAAGGTCTTGATGAGAAAAAAATAAAGAAAATAGCCTCCAATTTCAGGTAAAATACAATACCTTTAGCAGTAGGCAAATTTCCTACCCTGCTTCGGATAGCGTTGGTTAGGGATTTAAGATGTATTTTTCTCCCTTTCCTATGTATAATGTGCAATCTAATTAAAAATAATCAGCGATAATGCTCAATTTCAAATCTCGCGCGGCATACATTAAACCACATATATATTGAAACAACCATCACCGCTGGAAAAAAAAGCCATCATTATACCATTATGTTTATACAATCTCCTCTCATAAAAATTAAATATAACATTTTAAATTAAGAACATCTGATAAAAAAGTCAAATCCGATAGAATTGCACTATTGAATCCATTTGCCAAGATGAGTTCATTATATGACGCCCCTGCCCCATTTCCCCAAAAATTTAATAGGCACACACAGCCAGCTTTGGGTTCCTTGCTTCAAATGATTACTTTACAGATTATTGTGAGGAGACCTCATTTATTTTGACTATTATACTATAGACATTTAGCGTCACTCCAGGGTGCCCGCACAAAGGAAAGACGAGCTCCTGCTCAGCTGAACAAAAGAGTCAAGGTTGACTTAATGTGTGAACAACTAGTGACTTGTAAAGATTAAGAAGATTTATGCATAGACTAAAGTGTCTCCCTGCAAACATAGTCGAGTGTTCCAATATTGTCTTTATATATATATATATATTTAAAAAAAAAAAATTTTTTTAAATTTTTTTTTTTTTGCCTTTGCCTTTGTCCCTTGCCCTCAATAGAACGGAGCAAGACGATAATGTTAAAATTATCTTACGAGGTGTTATGCAATTTTAAATCTATGCAAAACCTCTTCATTTTGAACAGAATAGGGCTGTATCGGTTGTAATAAGTAAAACATTTTCAAAGGTTTTTTTCTTCGCATGTTTACAGCCGTGCAACTTCTATTTTGACTTTCATGCAAGAGCATTTTCAAAACATAAAATCTTTTTGATTATTGTAAGTTATGGAATGTTTAATGACACTAGATTGTTAAAATATAAAAGAGAGTGCATCTTTATCATGTGGAAGAAATATGGTCGTGAGAAGTGTAGGCTAGTTGGCACCCGGTTAGATAAGAAAATCAGTTTTAATTCCTATGTGTTCCCGAAAAGAGGTCATGTTTATATCTTAGAATTAGCGCACCTCTTCTGAAATAAAAACTTGGTAGAGCTGTGGTTACTCATTTTTTTTTTCAGGAAGCTATTTAAAGAATAATATTTCAATAGCAAAACCATTTTTTTATCTTAAAGTCGCGAGAACTAGAAACATCGTTGGTGAAAATTTAATTCTAAGCCATTACAGAAATAGTTTTCGGATTTAAGCCTGCCCTGGAAGAAAATTATTTCTTAGTGAAAGATCTATGTGCTAAAGGTTGATTTTGTAGCCAAGACTTAATTGCAACCTCTTGGTCATGTGTATTCACAACAAAAATAATCTTTGCACCGTTACCACATATTTTATCTTATAATTAAAAGAATGTTAGATTGTATTTACATGTATAAATTGCTGTCTTTATTTTATTGCATCTATAGACACGAATAAATCCAAGGAAGTCGAAAAACAGACTCTATGATAAAAATCTTTATAAAGCAATAAGTCCTTGTTTTGCTGCACTCAGTCAGCTAAGAGTATAATTTATATGCTTTAAAAAAAAAAAATTCTAGAAAGACCTAGATCTATAAGGCAGTGAAGAAACATGCCTAGTATTTCATAAGCTACAGAACTAGATATCACAGTCACCAAACAGTTGGGTAGATATCTATTCGTTGATATAGTTTCAAGCCTTTGTAAATTAAAAGTTGGCTTTGACAGGACAATCAATACTGGGTTCAAATCGGTGACGATTACAATTTTTTTTAGAAATAATGATCACATGACTTGCTGCCCGCTAGCTTAACAAAATGCATACCATTTCACGATAACTAATGGTTCAACAAAACATACCAATCTAATATCCTATATCTTAGCCACTCTCTGTTTGCCTGCCAATATTTTATATTTGTCTGTTAGTCTACCTTTTATACCCGCTCGTCCGTATAATCATCTGTGTGCGTCTCTTTCTCTCTGGCTCTAGTACAAGAGTTCGAACTGCAGTGCCGCCAATAGTGATTCATGGATTTCATCTCTCTTGCCCTACGGGAGTAAGGATTCATTTCAACCTTATCCGTTTTAATCATAATGAATCCTTGAAACTTGACTCATACAACTTCAATTTGTACAATTTTGTCAATTAAAATATTGCTCTGATACCATCAAGCGACTAGTTTATTCTGAAAATACTGTATTATTTCTAAATCAAGGGGACTATGATATATGTTTATTTCCATGACAAAAATGATGCAGTCATTTGCACCAAGCTGTGAAGTGATGATAAGGCACAACTGGATTGCACAGCATGAGGTTCAATCTCCTAGAAATTCATCTGAAGTTTGTCAGATGCTCCATCTGTAGAAGCCTTTGTTGTGGTCTTGGTTTTTTACTTCTTATGTTCCATGATCAAGTGAGTAGATTCTGCAACAGAAACTCACTGGCGCTTGTCAGCCGATTGTTCAACTCATCAAAAGTTCCTTGTCAATAAGAAATCCCCGAGCTTCTCCATTGTACTAAAACACATACTGCTCTGAAGAGCTTCGCAAGTCGCCACAAGCAAGCAAGTCTGGCACAGGTAGAGAACGCAGCCTGAGCCACAAGCAGCGTTTCTTCCTACCATCACTCGGCGGTTTAAGCCCATTCTGGTGAAAGTGAAGGTCGTGTCATTTATACAAATGCCTTCAATCCTCAAAGGCAACTCGTCTTCGAAACCGGAAACAATCACACTCAACTGTTCTGGTCTTGCGCAAAAACCAGGAGTCGCTGTCCATTTGTGAAAATTAGGATTTGAGTAGACACCAAATCCACTTACAGCACCTTTATCTATCAAAGTTTGAGTATACATCTCCCATTTACTTCCCTCTATTGAAGAATTACTTTGCTTGAAACTATTTTTCGATGTAGATCTCTCAGTAGCCATATTGACATCATTTATCCCCACATGCAAATTTGACATGTCTCAAAATGTTTGTGTTTGTTCTCACGAATAAGACAACTTAGCGAAGGAGGAGATGTTTTCTTTCAAGCATGCGGCACTCCACAGAAGAGAAGTAAACATGATTTCGCATTGTTTATTTATTAGGTTAATTGACTTGGGGCAAAAGTGGTATGTAGCAGCCACCCCTTAAAGGGTAAATGCTTGCATCTATCTGTTAAGGATAGAAAAGAAAATAGAGATATTGCAATGATGTGAAGAGACAGTGTGCTGATTACCGTTGACTGTGTAGATAAACTTGTTATACTAGTATGAATACTCGTTCAATATACACGTACAAATAATTAATGACACTTTTTTTCAGTAGTGATTAAAAGCTAAGCCAGTAGCTAACGAAACTTCTCATTTAAAAAAAAACAAAAACAAAATATTTTATTCAGTTTTGAGTCAAGTTGAAACTTTATGCATAATTTATTAATTACTTTCTACAATCTCTCTTGTATTTCAAAATACCTTCTTTGTTCTTTTTTTCTTTTCGTTGACAATTTATAACTTCAACGTTTCAATTGACGCGTTACTTTTTCGTGATTTTTTATGTATGTCAAAATATTTTGTTCATGATGTTGTAGATGAAGACAACAATTATTATAATTATTACAGTTTTCGACCAAGCAAGTATGGAACGCAACAAAATTATATAACTAACACAATTCCAAATCATACTGTGTTTAAAAAGTTCACTTTAACCTAATTGTGCTCGATTTGACCCAATCCGAACGAATCTATGGACACAATGGTGTTTGAAAAAAAAATACTTCACGTAATGGATTTTTCAATATTGTATGAATAGTTAATTTCATTCTAGGACTAAGAATATAGCTGAAACCATTCGACTGGAAGCATGTTTTATGTGCAGGGCCTCTGTGTACGTGGAATACAAGTAAATCGAAATACTACAATCTATCCTGTGAAACCATGCTGTGAGGCTTTATGCGGACATACTTAAAAAAAAAAACGTGGAAACAAATGCTTGTACTGCAGGTCGAACTCTCAAGAAATAATAGAGCTGTGAGGTCAGCGCGAGCATAAGGATCAATATTATGCACCACAAAAGAAAATGTTATTGATTGTACAAACTCCAGAGCGACGGCTTCATTTTAGTTATATTCAAATTCAATATTTTAAGCAAACTTACAAAGTAAAGTTGGTGCGACCTGTTTTCAGCGACACGAGCAAATTCGATATAGTTATTAATTTTCAACAAAAGATATAGAGCTTAATCAGATTTGGAGATATGGCTTGAATATTTAGTTACGATTCCACCCATGCCTTTGGTGACGAAATGTTAATGTTTAAAAAACTAATTAAAAAGAATGACTTTTAAATAGAGAGGCAGCTATGAATTAAAAAAAAAAATTATTCACGTACCTTTTGGTTTATATAATATAGGGAAATCTATCAACGTTTTTCGTTTCTCAATGATATATATTAGTTGTTCTCGAACCCAACGATTGCTGTGAACTGACTCTAATTAGTGTATAGGACAGTTTATTGGCCATTGATCCACATGATATTCCAAATCTCTTTTCATTATGTCTAAATATATGAAATGCCTATTATAGGAAAGCAAAAAAACATCAAAGGCACATTATTGCAACATTTACAACAAAATGTGCCATCATTGTGTAGTGATTGAAAAGAAGTATGAGCAACTTACTCTCAAATTAAACTTGTAATTGCCAACTTTTTATTGAGCATTAATCATCAATCAGAAAAGTCCATAAACACTCGCAGCACTAATAATACCGACATCGAAAACGACCGCACATCACATTAAATTTGTTGTGCTGCAATTTCAACGTTACCGGTAGTCTCTGGTCTTTGTTAGACTCCACTGACCAAACAGCATACCCGCAACTGAGAATCCTTCTAGGTTATTGGTGAAACCGATTTCAACTCCCCTTCGATCTGTCACGCAGGCCTGCAACAATATAGACCCAACTTTAGGAAATCACGCTCGCTAAAAGTGCCCAACGTGTGAGGTGCTTGAAGCAAACACAACTACTGCAGGAAATTTGGAGTTATCGTATTTTAAGTAAGTCCCCGATAAACAGGATACATGTATAAATCAAGCTTAACTACGTGTTCAGAACTCATAACCAGATA
This sequence comes from Elysia crispata, assembly GCA_033675545.1. Lineage (NCBI taxonomy): Eukaryota > Metazoa > Mollusca > Gastropoda > Plakobranchidae > Elysia > Elysia crispata. The sequence continues at coordinate 878,435 of JAWDGP010002673.1, read as the reverse complement.
GGTGAGGAAACTTTGTCATCATTAAATTCCATGTGCGGGATTCTTTCTTTTCTTTTTTTTTTTTTTTTGCTGACCTCCAGTATCTCAACGAATTTTTTGCTGAAGCAAAGCAGAAACAAAGGACTGAGAAGAAAGATTTAAAAAAGAGGGAAAGTGATAAAATGGACCGAGAAAACGGTTAAATAGGGAGTAAAAAATGAGAAAGATAAAAAAGAAAGAAAGAGAAGAAGAAAGAGAGGAAGAAAGGAAAACAAGAGAGAAAAAGAGCGATAGAAAAAGATGAAGATGAAGGATGCAATGTGTGTGTGTGTATATATATATATATATATATATATATATGAGAGAGAGATGTTTAAAGAGAAAGAGAGAGAAAGGAGGAGAGAGAGTGAGAGAGAGGGAGAGAGAGAGAGAGAGAGAGAGAGAGAGAGAGAGAGAGAGAGAGAGAGAGAGAGAGAGAGAGAGAGAGAGAGAGAGAGAGAGAGAGAGAGAGAGAGAGAGAGAGAGAGAGAGAGAGAGAGAGAGAGAGAAGATGGGCGGGGCTTTAACAAGTCAGATTTCAAACGTGACAGAAACCTCCAACCTACTGGCACCTACTCTAGGGGGAACCAGGGTGTACTAAATAGATCTAAGCTTAAAAAAGTAATGACTGCATGAGGCATAAATTTGTTGAAAGATCCGGCGCCCCTTTGACCCGCCGCCGTAGTGACAAAATCTATACCTGAAACTGGAAATCAATATTAAGATCAACATTTTGGCGAGTGGCATTAGGTTGGATAAATTGCCTGATTAACTGTTTCCCCCCCTCCTTTTTTGTCTTTTTATTCATCTTTTGTTAAGGAAAAAGTTATGGCTTTAGCACATCTACAATTATGGTAATTTTTTGTTTTGCAATGATATCCGGGTTTATTATACATTTGATGGGAAAAAGAATAAAGTGAATTCCGTTTTACCCCATAGACATAATATTTTGTTGTCCTAGCTGAATTATATTACTGATTACATGCCATCGATCCTAACACTATCGAAGTGCTTAAGTTTAGAGAGGTTTGAAAAACAATTATTCCAGTTTAAGATTAAATCTATTTACTCGTCACAGAGAATGGTCAATCGATTTTTAAATTATGTCCTTTTTACATAAACAAAAGAGGACTGGACGAATATTTTGTCTTTTTATCCCATACCATTATCTCGGGTACTAAAACTTAGATTTAATGTTTTTCACATACTTTCCCCATAATTTTACAGCTTTTTATACCTCATTCTTAGAACAATTTTCACATATCGTATAAATCTGCCCTATCTGACAATTAAGCTGAGTGTTCAAACCGAATAAATCTATATTTCTGTGAGTAACCCCCCCTCACCGACCCTCAAAAGAAATCGTTTTGATTAACTACATAATTATCATAGCATCTATTTGGGAAGAGGAAATCTATATCCTCTCCTTGTATTAAAGAAAATTCCCAAACGATAAGAAAGATTATCTTTAAAAAAATGTGACTTGATCTGCTATTATTTCTTTCTCTCTTTACTCTATTTAAAAAAAAAATCAACAACAATTTTTTATTATTTATTTTGTTTATTTCTTTATTCATTTATTTTTGTCTGTCTCTTTAATGCCCCGTAACATTGAGAGAAAAATTATTACAATACCTCTGGTTGTCTTTACCATGAATATTTGTAACTAAGAAGAGCCCAACGTTGCATTTGATCACCACATCAGACAGATTTATGTATGTAAAATGGTTTAAACAATTACAAAAAGCGTGTCAATCCACGTTAAAAAGGAGAATAAACAGTTACACAAGGCATGCCTGTCTTACTCTAGTATTGCCAACATTTCGACAATATCTTATAGAGCGTGTAAGTTTTTGGAATCAATAAATAGAGAGAGCTTGAATGTGTTGCTCTATAAGACGCTCTTCGTCGAAGCAACTAGCAGACTGTGCCATTCAGACTGTATTATTTTGAAAGAACAAGAAAAACCACCTTGCATCCTTAATTTACGGAGATTAATAACTTTTTTCGTACGTAGGTAAGCGCAGGAATAGGAAGGTCTGTTCAGACATTCTTCATTCTTTTATTCGATGATGTATCGATGCACCACGTAGACACACCTACATGTCACACTTTAGAAATAGTCGCGGCTATATCAATAAACACAAATCCCCCTACTGATTCAAATGTTTTTGGTAATTATAACTATTTTTTTATTTATCTTATTTATGTCAACATAAACTTCACAATTTTACTTTACCCAAACTAACCTAAGGAAAAACAACGCAAAAACAAAACAAAACAAAAAAACCCCAACAAAACAAAACAAGACAAAAAAAAAAAAAGACGACAACAAACAAAAACGAAAACAATAATATTTAAGAATGCAATTTAAATCGGCAATTATCGCTGACAGTATAATTATATGGAAATATAACTTGAGAAATAGGCCTACTGTCGTGTAATTGCTTCGGTTGCCGCTAATTTTACAGCACGAGAAAAAAAAATGCATTGGCGCTCGATTGTTTACCAACATCCGATCAAGCGAGAAAAATATTAAGCAAATAAGAAACGTATGGAATATCTTACACTTGACTGGTGAACCGGGCTAGACCTTCTGTCGTCTGCTTGTTCAAGTGTAATCCTCTTAGACAACACCCGTGGATTACTTAGCAGATCTCAGCTTTGGATTTATTAACATTGTAGGCGGGGTCTTACCTTCGGCTGACTCCGAGTCGTCGCACAGAATGCATAATGTTCTGTCAATGAGGATCATTACACAGCCTGTTATTTCCTTTTGAAAAAAAAATTTAACTCTTTGTGCTTAAGGCACTTTGACCTTGAAATGAAGCAAAAGGGTTTGGTTTAGATACATTCATTATTCATTAAAGAGGCGATTGCCTTCCTAATCGCCCTTTGTATCGGTACAAAATGACTAAAATGTACAAACACTTCTAAGGTACAATAAACTTGTCTTTCACAACACACATCACTCTCATAAAACCGGTCCATACAGTATGTTAAGGGCGTGATGTTCAAATACTGTATGTACTTATGCACGCGAACTGAACCAATAACTGTAAACCACGAAGAGTGCTTATCTTCCACATAAAGGTACCATTCAGTGCTACTTTAGCGCGGTCGAGATAAGTTTACCTCTTGACTTATACTCAGCCCTCACTTTCTTAGAATGGGGAGTAAAAAAGTCAGATTTCTTTTCCCTTCAGTTATTCTTAGTTCACAACTCTAAACAATGAATGGTTCATCATTATTTCTTCACAGCAAGAAATTTTCAAATGTATTGGACTTTTATAAAGTCTTAGTAAAATCTTATTATAAATGGATCTCATTAATTTTTGTTAAGACTTAAAACTCACTATCTGATTTCACATTGAGCTTATCAGCGGTAATAAAGCATGACACCTATAGTTTACAGATTGTTTAGAACCACCAGTGGCATTGCTCATGTTCTCACTATTATGGCCTATTTTATGTCGGACTCTAACGTTTAGAGCGTGGAGTATAGGGAGCGCTGTACAAGGTTAGATGTAGATTTGAAACTAAAAGGTAGAAATAAGATAGCCTTACTGTGGAATCGAACCCTCGACTTATAACTGCACGCAGATCCGTCACTTTGTCAACCAGAAAAGCATTTCTTATATCATTTCAACCCTAGACTTCTTTGTAATCTGAAGCCGAGGAAAGAAAAATGCTTTTAACATTATTACTTCTCATTAAAAGACATCTCCACTTGCATTTGGTTTAATTTTACAGCTAAAATACCATGCATGGTGATTTCTTTGGACATAAAAATGTGTTCACTTCGCTTTACTCTGACTGTTAATCATTGGTTGATGATTACCTGGATTGCTTTGTATGTACAATATCGAGACTACACTAGCATAAAATTAACAAGAACAACTACACTAATTTTCTAATTATGCATAATTAATACATCTTTTGCAGAACTACTATCTACTTAACTATCAGCTTGCTTACTGTAAAAAGTGGAATTTGTGGTCTGTTCGTATAAAAACGGAAAATGTTGGATTTTTATGCCAGCCAAGAGAAACGGAGCATGTACCGCTCCTGAGGCACTCGCTCCTGGGTCGACTGATTTTGATGCAATGAATATAAACAATCAATCACTCCAGCCACTAGCTGCTCTGTTGACAAAAAATTAATAATCTGATTTACTTCCCCTTAATCTGTAAAGTCTTCAAGATGGGGATGTTAGGATATAATAAATACATTTACACCAGCACAAATGTAATTTATACTTTATCACCTAGTACAGGATTTTTCCTGGGCTAATCAGATTCAATCGATGTGTATATCATTATTCCTCTCATATGATTGAGCCTCACACACACAAGTCAAGGATTTAAGGCATGATAGAAAATAATTTATTTCATAATACTAATGTTAAAGGACAAAAAAAATTCTGGCAAATTCAGAATAGACAAAATACATTTGAGTGAGACATGAAGTTTTCTGTTCTATTAATGGTTGAAAACATTAACAAGTGTCTTTATCTTATCGCTAAATATTCATTAATGTGTACTTGTAACCTGGTGATAATAGTAAACCTAAGGTAGACTGAACCAAAAGGAAAGAGACATGTTTTACGGTCTAAAAAGGAAAAAAAAGAAATCCATTTAATGCATTTAATACATCCTTCCACCAAACTTAAAGCTGTAACACACCAGATCCGCAGAGTTGGGAAGACGTAAACAAATTTATTTCTCATCTGAATGAAAGTTTCATCTATTAATTTAAGCTCTTACAACTATTTCCATCCAAGGCGAGGTGCTAGCGTTTCATGATCTTATTGTGCACAAATGACTTTCTGGACTTACAAGTAAAGTAAAGCCAGAGTAAACAAAGTTTGGAAGTAACACAACCATACCACAGTTTATTCCACATGATCTATCAACGGATCAACCAAGTGACGATTCGATTGTGTCTAGCTCTACTGTGACTGCTGGACAAGATAATCTGGTTATGCAACCGCCCAGAGCACATCACAAGTCAGGAGGGGCTTTTCAAGGGCTTGAAGCAATTTTATCTATTCTCTAATATTGATTTTTCACTCTGATATAGCCCAAGTTAAGTTAGACTCAATTTTTTTTTTGCAGGAGATGCAGTTACACTCGAACTTTGGACTTAATTGAAATTGATCATTTTAACGGTATCATTATTGAACAACTCACGTAACAACTAATACTAAATTTTAATTATATCATTCTTCAAAAAGAAAAAACAAACAAACAGTAAGTTGCTTTTATGTGCTCACAGAATTTCATATTGACACGTTCTCTAAGCCTTACGGAGATTGGTATGGGAAAACAAAGAATTTGAGGAACATCGCTGTCAAGGTGCAATGTGATTCATACTTCCATGTTAAAATTAAAGATATAACTCGTTAACAAATGACGAATGGATGTCGAATCAAATGTATTAGGTCCATGCAGTGGATTCATCCTGAAGAGAAAGAAGAAAGAATAATAATAATACTAAGAAGAAGTATCTGTGTTACTGTGAATAAGCTAGCAATATAAATGTAATTATTTATCTAATTATTCCCTATGAAAAATATATATCCTTGATAAAATATAGATATTTAAAATATTCATGTATACAACCTTGACATGATAAAATCGAATAATACTCGAAAGGTGATAAGATTTATTCTCATTATATTAAAAAAAAAAAAAAATATTTAGTCTGAAATATTGGAGAAATTATTCGTGACAATATCTCTCTTTTTTTTTCACTGAGAATAATTTTATGCACTTTTTTTTGTTTCAGAATTTCAGACTTCTGTTCTCTTTCGCCACCTCCTCTTCCAGCATCAACATTTCTTACTTATTGCTTCTTCTTCTTCTTTCTCTCGTTCCAATAATTGTTCTTATTTGTGATCTTGATATTTTCGTTTCCTTATTTTTGTTTATTTTCCCATCATTCCTTAACTATTTGCTTTGATTGCTGCTGCTGCTTGCTGATGTTGCTTAGAACTGCGTGATCAAGCTTTAGCCTCCCATATCTCATTCCTTAATTTTTTAACAAAGGGAAACAACCAAACATATTTTTGATCCATCATTCATTACCGTGGTTACGCCTCTTCCATTGAGATAACTATTCTTATCCTATCCTTATATTTTATTACAGAATGCCGAGCAGCCTTTAATTTTACTACAGTGAACAAACTATGTCCATCAGCTTAACGCGGTATGCTGAAAGACCTTAATTATGACCGCTTGAATGAATAATCAAATGTAAAAAGTTATCACGTAGCCTTTAACAATGTGACTTTTTTATTTTCTTACCGTTAAAGGGCTATTTTACTTTTTTCTACACCACATCTGCAATTTAACATTGAATGAACCACTTTTCCAAATTTTTAAGTTAAGTTTTGTTCATATAATGCTAACCACCATAAGGTTTGAAATCAAGTCTTATTCAGATTTGGAAAACCAATAACGAAAGTTAGCGTTGAGGAATATCCTTGTAAGAAATAAAAAAATAGATTTTGATTTAAACACAGGCGGAATTGATATTTCACCAGTTCTGCCTGTTTATATATATATATATATATATATATATATATATATATATATATATATATATATATATATATATATATATATATAAGGAGCGCTAGTGTCATTCTCATTGAATGATTTTTCTTAAGGGATTTTGAGGTGAATAAAATGGAACAAAAATTAATAATTCATAATTTCTGTACCAGAAACTGTACGCATCACCCCCCATTCTGAAATGTAAATGCTCTAAGTCTTTAGAGTGCATCTCTTTATTCGCTGATACTTTAATTTAAAAAAAAATAGAAATAAAAAATACAATTGAATAAATACATTCAAATAGAGTAATACAATGTTTTGAAGCAATCTAGTTAAAACTTAAACAAATTATTTCTAGTTTTGTCAACCTTAACCCGGTAAAGTAAATAATCAGCCTTTCTTCACATATCGCTTTTTACCTAAGTGCTCAAAGCGTCTAACAAAGCTTCCTCGAAAAATGATTACCAACCATGATGCCTTTCTTAGGGCGATTGACAATCATAATGTAACTCTTTTGTAAAAGAAAGAGGCTTTTGAGCTCACACTTAACACACAAACTTATCGCTACCTTTACACAAAATTATCCCAATCGCTTCCCTTTCTTTCTTCTCTTTCCTTTATCATCCCTCCAGCTCCCCTTCTTTCTATTTCAAAAGCCATGTTCAGCTCCAAGATCGTGTATCATCTGTTTAGCTTAACCAAGTGGGCCAACCCCCTTGTCACGTAGCCGAGTCCCCCAACCCCTCCTCCCCTCTCTCCAGCAGGCGGCTGCGACTCCTGGCGCAAGTCCCCCCAGGTTGTAATGGAGAGATGCCGTGCCAGTCGGGTGCCGGGGAACTCATGGTCATGAATTATTAACTGTAACAGGGAGATATGGCAACAGAGAGAGATAGAGATAGAGATAGAGAGAGAGAGAGAGAGAGAGAGAGAGAGAGAGAGAGAGAGAGAGAGAGAGAGAGAGAGAGAGAGAGAGAGAGAGAGAGAGAGAGAAAGAGAGAGATTACATAGGCAGCGATAGAGACAGAGTAAGGCATTAAGTAGCTATATCTAGACCGACAAATAAGGGAGGGGAGAGAGAAAACAATGAACGAAGAGAAAGAACGAGGCACAAGAAGGCAGATAGGAAGTCAAATGCAATAATTAAGACCGACTAAGATGTATTAAAAAGAGAATGTAAAGCAAGAGAAATGAAACAAAAAAAAAAAAAAAAGATATTTTACTCTGCTCTGTCTTTATTGAACTGAGTTTTCACAAAACAAAATAAACTAATAGCCTTTTGGCAAAATTTCTGTCCAGAAACTATATTGGTAAGTTTGAACGGTGGATGTGTTTTTGTCCGTGTCTGTGTGTTCGTACATCACGGTTCACAGCCTGAACGAATCCTCATCAAATTTTCAGAAAAGCTTTATCAACATTCTGTTCAAAACTTGGGCTTATTCCATTTAAAAGTAAAAATCTAAAAGTCATCATCTAAACATTTTAGATCTGAATGGGGAGCTATTTTGAAATAGCCGTAAGACCATACTGGATGCAAACCTTGATATTCTTTTAAATCTAACCTTTATGAATTCTTTGTGGAACAATTCTCTATCTATTTGTCTTCCTTCCTATTACTCTTACTCTATCTCTCTCGTCTCAATCTCGCCATCTCTGCCTCCTGTACTGCATTTTCTTTCACTATCTTCCTCGTACTTAACTTTCTATCGATACCTCTATCTATATATCTATCTATCTAACTATCTATCTATCCAACCATCTGTCTGTTATACTATTTACGTCTAAATATTCACATGATTATAATGCATATTAGTAAGGATGCCTTTATTTATGCTGTAAACCAATCTCATATGTACATTACCGCTAAATCTTGCTCTATATCTATTGAGGATACAAAGGTTAGATTTTGCTCCTACAGAAGTTGTCGCAGCAGTGTAAGAAAATGCAGTAAAGGAGGCAGAGATGGCGGGATTGAGACGAGAGAGATAGAGTAAGAGTAATAGGAAGAAAGACAAATAGATAGAGAGTTGGGAGGTAGCGTAGAGATAGAAATGAAGAGAAAGAGATAGGTAAATAGCAAAAAAGTTGTAGGCGAGAAGAAAAGAGAGAGAGAGAGGGAGAAGAGAGAAAGAGAGTAAGAGAGAGAGAGAGAGAGAGAGAGAGAGAGAGAGAGAGAGAGAGAGAGAGAGAGAGAGAGAGAGAGAGAGAGAGAGAGAGAGAGAGAGAGGATATCTGTAATTGTTATTGTTGCTTTGTTAGTTTTAAATCGTTTCTAAACACTTTAGAAGCATTGACATCCAAAGATATTTCCAAATCCTTGAGGGAAAAAGACGAAAACAAAACAAAACACGAAGGACGCGTTGGCAGGCGGTCATAATGATGCATTTTTAATGACATTGATCCCTTCAGCCTTTGTGTCAAAGTTTCGGGTATACAAGCTCAATCATTTTCACGGACTAAGAGAGTGAGTGAGAGAGACAGAGAGAGAGACAGACAGACAGAGAGAGAGAGAGAAAGAGGAAGGGAGGGGGAGAGAGAGAGATAGAGAGAGAGAAAGAGGAAGGGAGGGGAGGGAGAGAGAGAGCTGAGTGAGAGAGCTGAGAGAGAGAGAGAGAGAGAGAGAGAGAGAGAGAGAGAGAGAGAGAGAGAGAGAGAGTGCTGAGAGAGAAGTCACAGACGTAAAGTTCAGCATTAGACGCAAGAAGATTATCGAAAGAGAGGAAAGATTGGAGACAAACAGTATTGTAACAGGAACCCAGAGTGTGTCAACTTTGTGTCTGGCTTTTCATATAAACGTTTTATTTTTCGTGCATTTCGAACTTTCATGACGTCAATAATCGGTTCAAGATCAAAATCTTGTATGCTGTCAATCAACGATGTAGGATTAGATAAGTAGATGGGGAATTGTGCTCCGTTAGCAAATAGACAGTCGACAGCATATGAAAATCGTGAAAGCAAAAGCGTTACAATTATGAATTAAATGCAATGTACATAACTTAAAGAACTCATCACAATTAAGGCAATCGAATGTTATTTGATAAATGCTCCAATGGTCAATGGGCTTGTTGTTAAGACTGTTTCTCTACTTCATCAATGTTTGCCGTCATGTCCTCTGTAGGAAATATTGAATTGAAAGCTCCGCTAATACTGAACCATTTTCGGAAGTTGGTTCGTTAATATTACATTGCTTTTTAAACTGTGTATTGGCTCTTACTGGATGCGTTTTGCTAACCTACAGCTTTACCGTTCAATGATTCATGCCGGATGAGTGCTTTTCTCCTTCAAGTTAAGGTTTCTGAGAACTGCGTGTGTACTGTTTTTAAATTGTCTTAGGAGTTTCCTCCTTTCAGCTATGATTGATCGCAGCTCCATCGTTCACTGGATTCCGTTTGATATTTTAAACTCCGATTTATAGCTGCTCATTTGATTTCAATCTATGGTTATTGCCGCCGTATATCTATTTTGGCTCAGGGATTATAAAAGTCAACCAGACCCAATGTTGTTTGTCTATAAAAAGAACAGAAATATTGTAATGCTTCACATAAAGATTTTTGATTGTTGTTTTTTATTCCATCCAGTCCTATCTCTGTTAAAAAAAATTATTATAAATCATAATAAACACGCTTTGCTTCACTCACTGTATACTTGCAGAGCCATAGAAGTAAATACTCACCTGATTAAATCTTCTAATGATACAACTCTGCTGGGTCTTTTAGGCATGTCAGAAGAGGGTTATCGATCTAAAACGCTTTTGTGACTGATAAATAATAAAATCGATTACTTGACACTTAATGAAAACAAAATAATTTTGATGAAAGCAAAAAGAAAGAAGCCTTCATGTCATCATATAAAATAATTAAGATAGCTGACTGTTAAAAATACTTGGAACTTATAATAGCATCGAACTCTAACTGAAATGTCACTCAGATCTTCTACATAAGAGGACAAATCAAAGTGTTTAGTTCTAAACGAAGTCTAATCTTTCAATGTAAACAACTACCATTTGAGTCAGACTTGCCACCCATTAATAAATCGTACAAGGATCTAGTAATTTTCTCCCCGCAGCAGTCGAGTTACTCAATCTGAAGCGACCACGGCGGACCGACCGATACAATTCTCCTGGGCCGCTGCTATGTAATATCCGCCTAGATCAGCTGCAATCTTTTTGTTAAGAGAGCAGATCCCTGGATTAGAAGATACGTCTTTTGTATTATATTATTTATGGACTGATGTGAATTTCATCGAATTAAATTGCTTATTTTAAAACTATATCTGAGTGTCATACCATTTATGTAAGCAAATTTACAATTGTACGTCCGTGTGTTGTTACATTCCCTACATTTGATTTTTTTCTTCTTCTGAGTCCCTGTTCCATTTTCACTTCCTAAAATAGTATGATAATGTGCTGTTTAGGAAATTTTGTGACTCCTGAATCTGATGAACAATTCGCCTTGTTCTACACCCACTTAAAATCTATGAAATAAAATCATGGTGAAATATTTTTTTAAAAATAACATTTAGGATCCACTATTTTTTCCGGTCTACCTACCAGCGTCACTTTTATAGTTCATATAGACCGACTATGATACCCAAGTTTACAAAAATCCGCAATTGATATTGCAATAAAACTGAACAGCTATCCTGAAAACTATATAACCTTGATGCAATTCATAAATCTGTTGAAATATTAACCCATGATTGGTTTGTTTTTGGACAACTTTAAAAAAGATTTCATTGGAACGTCAATCTTTCTTTATTCACCCCTGTAAAATATACTTAGAAATTGCGGGCAGTCTAAAATGTTCTTTTAAATTTTATATTTATTTTTTTATTTAAGTGGATGAAAAGTATAACCTTTCTTTCGCGGTTATTGAGTTGCTTCTCTTCTGAACACCCTAACATGATTAATAAAAACTATAATAAATCCATATCTAGATTTAATGACAAAGGCGATTTACTGGCATCCATTGTCACACAATCAGAGACTTAGAAAAATCCATTTCAGTCTCAACACTATCAGTTTTAACACCACTCTCCTTTCATCTTTCTTTTCGGACCCTTCATATCTTTTCAGAAAGATTTGTCAGCTTACATTTTGGAGACCGTTTGACGCCATCTTGTCCTCAGTGAAAGATTAATATCCTTGCCTGGTGTTTGTAACTTCTTTACTCTATTTGCGACTTGGCATTCGATTGTATCTCTAGTTATTGACTTTGGGCATCAAATCGCATGTCTCTTTATTCGCAAAAGAGACAACAGTTTCTAATTTTATTCCTTTTGTGATGAAACAAAGAACTGCGAACAATCAGTTTCTTTGAACAAAAGAATCCCCTTTCTACAGGATTGAGCTCGTTTGAATTGTCATAGTTTTGTTTCTAACTCATTGGTTTTCAGTTAAAACCATAAATATTAAACTGCTAGGCGCCTGGTGTGCCTATGAAGGCAGGCAACCGCCCTGAGCTTATTGAAAGAAAAAGAAAAGAAGCAACCATCTCAAAACCAGATCTCTCGAACTGCCGGTATACCCGCAATCAAGTCTCTTCCGCTCGAGTTGGCACCGGGTGATCGACAAAACTGAAATAATTCTGACATGGACTTGAAAACTTTCACTACACAGTATCTGCGATGGTGCTGCCGTCTCATAAAAATCAATTTCGCCCAGTGCATTATTGATTTTAGCCAATAGTTGATTTGCATAAACTGCTTCATTCTTTTAAATACCTTCAAGAGCGAGCACAGCCTTGTCACTCCTAGCTAATCTTTTATTTTTATGACAAACATTTGAAATTAAACTAACTGATAGAAAATCTATGATTAGGATCCTTGGAGTTTGCGAGCTTGTTTCTACTAACTGCAGTAGCATTCAGCCTGGAACTTTACTTTATGTCACTATTTGGGATAATTTCTGCACAAGGAAATGTTATATTTATTAATTTAAACGACTTCTAATCGAAAACACACACAGGAAAGAAAAATTACACCCACTCCAAAAATAAAGGCTTCTTCCATAATTCCGAAGAAAAAAAAAAGAATTGAAAAAGCCTGACTTTATGGTTCCATGGAAGAATAAGGATAGGGGTTCAAATAACAAGCAATATTAGGATAACAACCCTCTAGGATATTGAGGCTCATAAGTTAACCAAAAGCCGGTTATTCATTAAAACTTTAAGTAACAACCTATCCATGTCAATATTCGTGTCTCTCTCTCTCCCCAGAAGACTCGAGGCTATTGACCGCGAGCAACTCTCAGACATCAGCCAATGGTCTTGCCTCAACGATACTTCAATTATAAGCATAAACATGGTGAGAACAAGGAACAAAATGAAAGATGAGATAGCAACTGAATATTGTAGCTTCCTTATGGCAAGAGGAACAGTAAAATGCAACGTGATGAAGACTGGCCTTTGTGATGTATCGATTACATCAAAGCTTATGATTGCGTAATGCGCACGGAAACCATACACCTTTTCAAATTAATAAAGATCGATGCTGAGAATATGAGGGGCGTATGCAACAAACAGCAGAGAAAAACAAAGCAATAACTATTGATACCACAAAAGCGTCTAAAACATATGTATACTTGAACTAGATTTTTTTTCCTTAAAGTTAATATATACTGGGACATATTGAAAGGAATCGAGTGTGAACTTCAAAGGCTCTATTGTAAATCAATTGCTGCGCCGACTAGACCGTCTGAACAGCCTCCATAGAAAAGAAACCGCCAAAACTAGAGTATACTCTTGAGAGGAGCACAATAACAGAATTTTCTCTATGGAAAGCATATGATAGTATAAAAAACTTACCTCCTCCGAAAGAAACATCAAAACGTTATTCCCAAATATCACTTAAAAATCGACTATTCAGCATAGGGGAAAAGCTATAATATATATCAAGAAGTTAAACAAGCTTTTATTAAAAAAAAAAAAGGTATTCATAAGAAAGATACTTAGAAGACAAGAGAAATGAAAATTTTAAAATTTATACAAATGCTTAGAGGAATCCATAAAATGACTTAAACTATTGCCGACTTGCAATGGATTGCGTTATAACATACAAATAAATATAGGTAAAAATCGAATAAAGAATCAAGTTGAGCAGGCTATACATGTTTTGTTTTGAGGCCACCTGATAGAAGCTTTGAAGCGAGGAAAAAAGTCAGGCTGGATCAAAACAAAGACTTGAGAATGCTTGGAGCTTTGGATCAGAGGCATCAGATAAATAACCTGATCATCAGATCGAACGACAGGGTAAATAATAAGTATCAAAAGATTCAAGGTTCCTCTTCCTTTATCAATCCAACAAATGCTAATTTGAATGCGATACAAAGACATACTGGCATTAAGTGATAAGTTATAATTCCAAAGTAGAAGGCAAATAGTTTAGCGAAGTAAAATTAATCTGTGGTGCAAATCAACATCCAGAGAATGCCATGTGTATCTAACGACATTATGTATAAATTATTTATTGCCTCTTGTTCACGAAATTAACAGAGACGTAGTCTTTTATCTTTTCCTCACTCTTCACGATCAGTTCATTCAATAATTCTAGGTGTATGCAAAGGATCTCTCATTTTCTCTCATGAAACCTCATCAGTTCTTTGGCCTTATGGTGATGTAACTATTCGTAACCAGAAAATAAAAAAGTAAATACTACCCCCGCCAAAGTGATTAACACCGGTTCTATCTTCGGTTATAGTTCATCAGATCCATGTACAATTTGATGCTGCATATATGGGATTTGAGCAAAACGTACAAGCAGCTTACAATGAAAATCATAACAGAGCAATTAGATTAAAATATCGAATAACCACTGACGATTCTTTTAAACAGGCCTTAAATAGCACGACTTTAAATCTCTTTTTATTTATATAACAGATGTTCTAAAAAATTCTTACAATAATTGTCATCATGGTTTGATACAAAGAAAAAATAAGAAAAAATCTTCAAGAATCACATCGTACTATCGTAGTCCAAATAAAAGGGATAATTAGTGAAGCACAGTGTATTCTACATATATTAATATATACACACAGATATATATATATATATATATATATATATATATATATATATATATATATGAAAGATCAGAGTAACTAATATGAAATACTTGCAATATTCCTCACCTTGTTCTGTCCATCGTTCTGTGTCAAAGCTAGCCTCTTGCACCACAGCGTCCAAAGGGATGTTCCACCTTCATATCGTTGTGACTTGTCAGAAATTAATGAATTTTTAATTTGTCAGTTGAATCATATCTATTTGTGTGTTATACCTGTTCGAAAATAATACGGGAACAGCTTTAAATGTTTTGTTCTTTTAGTTGATCAAAACAATTGGGATGACGAAAGACACTTTCAAGGTTTTAGTAATTACCTTGCATGTTTTACTCTTTGCTGTGTGCAGTTCTATTTGCCTTCTCTACATTTCGCACCAAATCTTTATATTATAACATATATGATTGAACATGTTGACAAACCGATCACCAGTTTCGCCCTCTGATCACCAGCTTCAAACCCTATATCTGGTCATTAAGCACAGCAGCTTCGCCCTAATAAATGATTTTGTGCTATATGTCATTTAATTCGAACTTTTTACAAATAAATCCATCTATTGATTTATCTCTATCCATCTATCTATATACCCATCCATCTCTCTGCCTATCTTTCTTTAAAGATTATTTAAAAAACCATGCTCCATAATTGTCGAGCACTCTTTTTAATGTTTTTTTTTTTTGTCATAAACAACTATCTATCTATCCATTGAAAACTTCCTTCTCCCCAATCTATTTCGATCTATTTGTCTTCCTTCTTATTCGTAATCCTACTGCTTCTAATCTGATCTGAAGCCAATATAGACATATGACCTTAGTATTGAAAAAAAAAAATCCAAACCTAACACACCTAGAAAAACAAGAAGTCTTTCTCTTGCCTTGGAGTGCAAGTTGAATTATTACGCAATATATCTCCCACCTTAACATTCTCGCCTACTCTCTGTGTCGCTTTTCCCATCTTAAAAGCACCATTCAAATAGCGCAAAAAGGACTCTTATTTCAAATGGAAGGAATCGAAGAAAAGAAGACACGAGCCAAGAAATTATGCAAAGGAATGCATCTGTACAGCCTTTTATCAGTCTCAATGTTTAAGTTTTCTCTCCAGAGTTTCACATAATTGCCAGAAATATGATAAATCTCTAAGTTGTGAAAAAAGATTCATACTTCGACAGAAGCATCTCCGTTTAAAGCTGTGGAAACCAGAAAAAAATAAGAAATAAATGACTTCTCAATTTCTATCTTTTCTTCTTCATTCTGACGGTTTCTTTCTGTTAACTTTCATTCTCCACTCCTTCTTGTTCGTTTTCATCTTTTTTCTAATTCGTCTTTATCGACGCTTAACTTTGTGGCCGTGCCTTTCTTTGTTGCATAAGTTTCATATCCACCCTCTTAAAATCCACCACGAAAAAAACTTGTTTTCACTGTCACTTGTCCTATAATTTTTAATACCCATGTAAGGCTAGTAGGAATTCGATGAGCTGAATACTCTTAAAGTAACTATTATTGCGCCAGAATCTCGACTTTTTTCTACCCTTCTGGCGTGATGTAATATACGGTAACCAAACAATGAAAGAAGGGGCTAATCCAGCTCTAGAATTGATAAATAGATGTTGGCACAACAAAAGTCAAAGCGCAAAATCAAAATGGTTTGAGTAGGGGCACAGCTCTCTACTGTGAGGAGATATGTGAGAATGAATATCGCTTTTAAGCTAAGTCCATGTCTCCATCATTCTTACAAAAACGACGAGAAGGCATATCGGTAATGTCCTTTTAATAATCCAAACCTCATTGCAGTTAATCAGTCAATTCTTCTCTAAAAGAGAGGACAGAATAAAGAGATGCATGTTGGTTATCTGTAAAAAGATGATAAAATGGAAACTTTACCACTTACTTCAGGTGGCAGAAAGGAGAACGGACGATAAGTTATGGAATATATTGGCATTAACAGACGGCGACTGGTTTGGTGAACGATAATATGCATATTTATAAGCAGAGACTAAAGAGCCAAGGGTTCTAGGTGGGATGCCTCTGACTTCACATAAAAGAGACATGTTGATACATAAGAAATCTTGACAACATTTCTAGAAAATATAATAGGAAACAGGCAATAAATATGAAACATCGACATTTACTACTAGAGTAACAAAATCAATAACCGTCGAGAAGGAAAAAAATACATTGACAATTCAAAAGAGAAAAACGGCGACATGTTCATAAACATATACAATGGCAATTTCTTTAGACGAGTCATAAAAGAAAACAAACGGAAAGCAAAACATGGAAAACAATGTTTAATTATTTCATACGAGAAAAATAGAGAACCTGTTGTGACTGGCATGCACTGGCACTCAATTAAGCAACAAAAAAAAATAAATAAATAAAAAGCAAAAGACGGACAACAAACGAAATATTTAGGCAATTTCTTTTGATAAAAAAAAGAAAGAAAAATGCGATAGTTTTTTTTTTTTTTTTTTTATTTTATTTTGGGGGGGGGGGGGGCATTGGCACTTGATCAGGATATATCGACGACATTGTAGAGAACGACAAAAAAATTATTTGATACCTAAGCTATTACTTTTGAAGAAATTATGCACTGAGATTTCATATAGAAGTTGAGAAAGGAATATAGATTGGTAAAAGCCTATTGGAAAGCTTTCAGAACTTTAATGGGGTTTATTCTATCAGTATAATTTAAACTTTTCGTTTTTTTTTTTCTTAAAACATCCGCCCTAAAGTTCGAGAAACATCAAATTTAATCCTAGATCTAACTACTGTAATATTCAATTCTTTTATAACGCATTTTCAAGAAGATCAAGTAGCACACTTTTTTTCTAAGAATATGTTGTTGCAGATTTAAAAAAAAGCAATGCGATAATTCGATACACAATATATTATGAATATTATTTTAATGCTCGACTTTAAATAAATTCAATTGCTGGAAAAACAATTATTATTTGCATTGTTTAGACCCGAAATCTCGTGAATTATAAAATAAAGTGTATAGATGCTTGAAACTGGTAGGAAATTTCGATCAATCTCAGCAATCAATAACCAATCCAACTGCTGCGAGTGCATCAACAAACATGAAATATCACATACATTATACAGCCTCTGGACCTTTTTTTATCTGTGAAACTACTGCATTAAAAAAAAAAAATCAGAACAAAATCGATAATAGTGGCCTCAAATAAAAGTACTTGGCGTCGCATTGAAATACCCTGACAGTTACATAGAAAAAGTTTGAAATTTTGAAATGCAGATGACAAAAAAACTTCAACATCTTCAAACCTCTCATAGATTAGTCCACTGAAGACCATCCTAAAGCTTAAGACCAGACAAAATTGTTTCCTAAAAAATAGTCGATCATCGACAGCCTCCACAACTCTCGAATACGACAGAAATTCAGAGAATAATAAGTCCATGAAAACTAGTTAAAGTCTGAGGTGACGTTGATTTTTCTGACGTTCCCATCAGACTCGCGGCTTCCCCCGGAACTTCATGACAAGCCGGCAGGAAGCCAAGCGAAAAGTCTGTTGTGAAGTCAAATTATTAACCGTGACAAGAATATTTTCCAACTGAATGAAAAAGCGCTATACCACGACAGTAGTTCTTGCATATCAACAAACTAAAGAATTTTAAAGATTATTCTTAGAATACCCAGTTCGGCTAATAGAGATACGATTTCCCACCGACGAGCAGAATGGCACACAAAATATAGGGAGTGATACAAATCATCCCGGGATCAATCAGATTGTTGAGAGACAGCATGCAGTAATGACCCTGAGACGAGCATTTTGTTTTAATAACGTTTAATTCAACATCTCGAAGCTTGCAATCTGGAGAATGATGGTCTGTGTTCTTGATACTCTAGAGTAAAGTGCTGTCAAAAGCCACAGCGATTACGTGTATTCTCAAGCAATAACAGCTACAAGTGTATTATTTACCCAAGAATACCCGTAAACGTCATGGTCACCACAATTCATCCGCTTTTGCTATATCTGAGTCTTGCTCCTTGAACTCGAAAACTAAATTTGAGTCAGGCACCTGGGATCTATTAATCCTGCCTTCTTTCAAATGTTTCTCCCCCTGTCATTTTCTTATAAATCAGCTTTTGTTTGTATTAGAGCTACAAATTTGAAGCGAAACAAAATTTAATCTAACGTAATAAAGGGCATTTTTTTTAATTTTGAGAGACGCGCATAGGGAAAAATGCTTAGGTAAAAAACAGTGTCA
Organism: Elysia crispata; assembly: GCA_033675545.1. Lineage (NCBI taxonomy): Eukaryota > Metazoa > Mollusca > Gastropoda > Plakobranchidae > Elysia > Elysia crispata. Next base: position 859,578 of record JAWDGP010002673.1, on the reverse strand, counting down.
AAAGAAGCCATCGCTTTGAGTGAACCTTTTCGTTTCCTCTAAATTCGTATGCATTATTTTTTCCTACTTTAATTTTTCAATGACGTAATGTTTCCATATCAAGGTTGAAATTCCAACCTTCACAGAGACTCCGAGGACATTGACATTTTTAATTCAAACTCTGTTTCTTTTTTTTTTTTTTTTTTTTTACATGGCTACCCTTTGTTAAAATGAATTTCACGAAAAAGATGAAGTGTGCCTATATTGTGAGCACACCATGCGTAAAGGATAAAATAATTTAAATCTCACCAAATTAATTTTTCGTTGAGGAAGATTCCTTTATAAATTTATATAACAAATAAATTTCATTCGCATTTGCTAATTCGTAAAGGATACAAAATTTTGAAAAAAAATTTCATTGACTGTTTATGAGGTTTTGAGTCCAAAAAAAAAAAAAAATAAAACCCAAAAACAACAACAACAACAACAACAACAACAAAATACTAAAAAAAAAACAACAAAAAAAAAAACAACAAAAAACTTTTAACAAAGGAGAGAGAAAAAGGTTGAGGGCTTGAGTAAAAAAACAAAACTAAACAAAAATTCCCACTTGCCTATATAACAAAACAAAAAAAATTAAAAACAATATTTGAAAAAAAAAGGCTTTAATCGTTTTTCCAACGAATTAGGGATAAAAATTTAGCCACGCCCTGCTGTGATCTTCCTTGGCCGCTAATAATAGTCGTTTTTCTGTTCTGGCGACCATTCAGGGCTAAAATCACAATGATCGAAATGTTGCGTGTTCTTTTGTAGCAATTTCCTCGTAAAATTTCTGAGAGACAGAGAGATAGAGAAAGAAAGAGAGAGAGAGAGAGAGAGAGAGAGAGAGAGAGAGAGAGAGAGAGAGAGAGAGAGAGAGAAATAGGGAGAGAGAGAAAAGAGATTGGGAGTGCGAGAGATAAAAAGGCGGAAAAAAAAGAATGGGAGAGACATGATCAAAAATTGGAGAAAAAGAAAGGGGCAGCGTTATGAAAAGATAAAAAAATGACAGTTAACCGTAGCAAAATGACTTCGGAAAAGAAAGTGAAAAAAGCCGTGGGAGTAAGAGGGAGCCGCTCAAAACCTTTCAGTTATCTGCATCAGAGCTCCTGGAAGTAAAGAGAAAAAATAAAGCATACAACAAAATACAACAAGAAAATTTAAATAATGATTAAAAAAACCCACCTTGATTAAACCACGCAAAAGATACATTTTAAGAACTAGGCAAACCAAGCTCTTCAAAACCTTTTGTGAAAATGCCAGGATTTAAAATTTCTAGTTGCGGAAAGAAACGAATCTAAAAAAGTACAACAAAAACAGACACAAAACAAAAACAAACAAAAAGCAACGAAACAGAAAAGACCGAAAAGAAAAAAAAATCTAGCAACAACGCGTCTTTTGACAGCCACTCTCAGTAGCGGATTAAAAGTATCATGAAATTTCTTTAATATGTTGCAAAAAAGATTGATGTAAAATTTACCATAAGGTAAGTTAAAGATGAAAATTCACTCGATGATAAGGACTGTGATAATAAAGATGACGGTGATAATGATGATTATGATGATGATGATGATGATGATGATATAGTTATTGAAGTAGTAGAAGCAGCAGTAACATCAATAGTGGTAACCGTTGTCTTACTACTAGAATTAGTAGCAGTACTTGTAACAGTAGATCATACCTTAGTGATCAACTTTCCATTTAAAGAAGCACAGTGGCGTGTAAGTTGGTATAAGCCATGCTCTCTTAAAGACACAGGTCGATGAGTCTCGCCGTATCTTTACATGGATGGTTCGAATCTCATACAGGCGAGCATTAAAGGGTCAAAAAATAATGGTGAAAATGGGCTAAATATCTATCTCTTTACAAGTTGATAAAAGCGATAGTAGTAGCAGTAGCAGCAGAAGCAGCAGCAACAGCAGTAGTAGTATTAGTAGTAGTAGTATTAGTAATAGTAGAAAAAGTGATAGTAGTAGTAGTAGTAGTAGTTGTAGTAGTAGTAGTAGTAGTAGTAGTAGTAGTAGCAGTAGTAGTAGTAGTAGAAGTAGTAATAGTAGCAG
>JAWDGP010002673.1:837500-850000 GCA_033675545.1 Elysia crispata | reverse complement strand
AGTTGCACTATTATACTTTTCTTGTTCAGGACATTTTTTATGTAGGCTAATCTATATCCGTATCAGTTTACGAAAGCATGGGAGAAAAAGAAAAAATAAGATCTGTGAGTGTGTATTTAAAGCAACACTCTAAGGAAAATCCTGCCTTTATCGTGCTCGCTTTTGGTTTCTAGCCGTATCTATCAGACCAAACGTTTGATCAGATGTATCAGTAATTACATTTTCAATAATCACTCAGTCAACGAAGAACAAGCCCACATACACCAATTTCTTGCAGATCTCAAAGCAATCGTCCGAGGCTTTATAACATGGAGTCGGAGATAACTCTAAATCCAAAGTTGAATAGCTTAAAGAGAGTAAGAGATGAAAATCATGGCTTGCAATGCTGGCACTGCCTACTTTTAGCAGAGGAGTATCTTTAGTCATCTTAAAAACAGGTCCCTCTAGACAGACAGGGTAGGAGGAAAAGATGGAGGAAAGCCAAAGCGAGGGAGATAATAGTAGTACTTGTGCATTACGGAGCCCAGGGGAGATAACTGGTTGTCCAGAACAGAAGCCATTAATTTATTTAGGGCTGTCCTAATAGGGGCTTCTGGCCGCGCCATTTCCATTGCATTATTCAAGTGTGAAAAGTTTGGAGTCGCTAAGGGAAAAAAAAGTCTTCACAAGCTCAGAGAAACAAAGGGTGTAGGAAGAACACATGTGCCTAGAAGAGTGGGTGAAAAGGATAGACAGGCACTAATACAAATAGAAATAGAAGGTATTATATCCATTTCAAGATGTTTATTAATGTTCGATAGCCTGAGAGTACGAAAGACATCTTTTTTTTTCTTAATAGTATGTGGTCTCTAAGAATTCTGTAGGGAAAAGAGAATTATAAATAAATGGAATCTATCATAATATATACACTTACATATAATATATTTTCCACTCATGTATGTGTATATCTGTGTATGTATATATATATATATGTATATATATAACACGTTTCTGAAAATGTATGTTAAAAGACGTGTATGTTCTGCATTGTAAACAAATTGAAACTAAACAATTATGCAAATTCACGATTCAATCATTGCCAGTTATGTACACTGACTTTGGAAAATTAAAAAAAATGATGAACAATATTTTTATCGGCAATGCTTATGGATTAATAAACTTTAACATTAGGGCTTTTTGGTGGACGAAATTTGGGTATAAAGCATTTTCACGAGGCAAAATCTTTTCGTAAGGAAAAAAATTATGATTTTTCTTCATATCAGGAAACCAGGATAATAATAAATTCTTATTATTAATGTTAATCAAATGCGCATGATTGCATTGCTGCAAGCGCACTTTGTTGCTAAAATAATGATCAAAAGCCTCGCCCAGCCTTGAAGCATCTACCGATATTAAATCATGCAGTGAGGTAATAAAAGATTAGTGAATTCAAGGCTAGTTCATAATTTTTTCCATCAATTTTCAAGGTTTTTGCTCTATTTTATGTTTATGAAGCTTGATAATTTTAGCTACTACAATAGTTTGAAAAGACCAATGAGAAATATTTGTATCATCTTTTCAATCAAGTTAATCATCTTTAAGATAAATGTAAATTATGTAGATACGTGACCAAAATAAAAAAAAACACGATGAAAAATATTCACTTTAACTTGTTTTAACAAGAGAACGTTCTTTATTTGCCAAGTTTTGCGCATTTTAACGGAGATGCAATCTTGCCTCTGTTTCCAATATAAGAGATACTGATACGCCATCTCTTTTAGAAGTTTATTATTGAACATAATTATGGTTCTAAACCAATGTCAAGGAGTAAATTTCAGGAATCTCCCTCGAAGCCACAACTAGTAAATGATGACGGTAATACAAAGCTTCCATCAAGGTTAAGCTCATTCTAGTCATGATAAAATGAACAAAAAGAAAAAAGAAGAGCAGGATATGTAGAGAGTACGAGAGAGAGAGAAAGAGAGAGAGAACGAGAGAGAGAGAGAGAGAGAGAGAGAGAGAGAGAGAGAGAGAGAGAGAGAGAGAGAGAGAGAGAGAGAGAGAGGAAGTTTTAAATTAATTTTGTCCTTTAATTTATTTCAAAATGATCCAAATATCGTCTTTATTTGGACTTTAAGAGGAAGAGATTTAGTAATGCAACCGCCAAAGAAATGGAGCAGTCAAAAAAATTAATGTGATTTATTGAATGTTAGATCTTCAACATATATACAAAATTGAAATTTAACACTATGAAACCAGAGAACTTTAGATCTTCACACAAGAGTTAGAATTTGAATATTCGATAGAATTGAAAGCGTCACGTTAAATGAACGAAAAAAAATAAAACACACTTTAAAATTCAAGCACTTCACAGTACCAGAATCATCATGGCTCATTACATTTTCAATGAACTTGTTTCTCAAATTGCTCTTTAATAGAGGAAAGAAATACCACGTTCATACAATAAATAATTGGAGAGAGAGTGTCTCAAAAAGTTTGTATCTTTGCCAGAAACTAAGAAAGAAGTACAGATAGACAGGCATTCAGAGACAGACAGAGGGCTGGAGAGACAAACAGGCAGACAGATAGACAGGCATTCAGAGAGAGACAAAGGGCTGGAGAGACAAACAGTCAGACAGATAGACAGGCATTTAGAGACAGACAGAGGGCTGGAGAGACAAACAGGCAGACAGATAGTCAGGCATTCAGAGACAGACAGAGGGCTGGAGAGACAAACAGGCAGACAGATAGACAGGCATTCAGAGACAGACAAAGGGCTGGAGAGACAAACAGTCAGATACAAAGGGAGACATAGAGAGAAACAGACAGTTACAAAACGTCAGATAGACAAATACAATATACAAAAAAATTATTAGAAAGATAGACAAAGAGAGCTACACAAAGTTAGAAACACAAGAGGAAAAAAATGAACTCACAAATGTCCAGACATATAATGTTCCAGCAGAAAGAGGTAATAAGGGAAGCAACACAAGGAAGAAATAGTAAGTGAATAGAGCCACATTGACATTCAGGCGCTACACAATAAATGATCTCTCGACTCAGTTATTGAAATGACACTCGCTGAGCAATGCGAACAAATCTAATATAAATGAGACCTCTCCCATGCTAACCAAAGCGATGTAAACAAACCTGTGCATGCATACATGTATGACACGCATTGATTTCTCTAATTCTCTTTGTCGAGCTGCATTTGCCTATGCATGCTGGCATTGAGCAGTGACGCGGTGCAGGGAGTAGAACGACAAACAGGTCAAAGTTTCACTATGTAACCATAGGCCGTTTCTCATGGGTATACTCCCCACAGACAGGCAAGCCCCAATAAACTAATTAATCCGACTGTGGGACTGACCATCCACTGCCTGTACATGAGACCTCAATCAGCTTAATTGCCGCCAAGGGCGACAGTGCTCATTGCTCACCCATCCGCCCTGCCTTATCACTTTACATTAGTTTCAAATTCTTTCACATGCCAGCTTGCCTCATAAACATGAAGATTATTTTATACTCATTAAGTTATGTAGAGAGACTGATGTCAGGCATACGAGGAAGTTATAAAAATAAAGAATTGCAGATGTGCAGAGTTATGCTAAAAAGTATTAAATCCTTTATGAGGCTACTGAAAAAGACTTCTTTAAAGACCAGCAAACATGGCGTGAACTTAAATCCAAGGAGTAGCAAGAGGAGTCCACATCTTGAACTCGTTATGTAGAAGCAATACTTATAACAAATATTAGGATAGAAGTGTAAACATTGGGAATTATCTATGAAAAATATAATAAGATTAGGAGCATTTTAAAATCTTCCTCACATTTTCTGAGCAAATTCAGAAGATTAAAATGCCTTCACATAATTATATTGAAATGACAAATATCTAAATGGAGATATATTTCAGAATTGGCCGTCAAAAAGTTTTCTGTTGATTTGTTTTCATACTATGTATAAAATATTGTTGCTTTATTTACTATAACTTTTAATGCTGGTTGAAAGAAGAAAAAAGCATACACTATATCCTGATCGTGCTTTCTTTTTAATGTATTTATCTCTTGGACTGCTCAAAAAGCAAGCAACATAATCTTTATACAATGTTAACCTGTTCACGCTAACATTTCTTTCCGGCTTGTTCCATTTAACAAGTTCATCTTAGAAAGTGCGAGTTTGACTCAACGATGTCCAAACCATTAAAAGATCGATTACTTATTGATTTGACAACAGTTCATCAATAGTTCGCAATTAGCGAATTCAACTCAAGGCTATCTTACATGTTTATGGTTACAATTTTTGTCGTGATGGATGAAATTAATTTTAATTAGAGATTGGTTGATGTGATACACGCTGATCTTCAAAACTACTTGTTGATTTGACTAATTTTTCCACCAAAGATAACTTTGCATTTTTTAACATAGTTTCTGTTCACTTTGAAATAATCTTAAAGAATGCTGCATAACAGGCTGACCTCATGATCCATGTTTTTAAATCAGAAAAAAATGAAAAATATTTTTTCCACGCGTAACAAATGTTAAAACTCTTTGCAAACTGACAGTGGTTTCAATTGCGATTTTCTGGAATGCTGCCATTTGCTCTGAATTCGAAGGAGTTCAAACTGAAAACCATCTTTACAGCAAGTTGAAACACTTGATACGATCGCACGTAAAACTGCCATAAAACGAGTTCAAGCTCACAGTATTTTATTCCTATCGCACTATCGATCCCGAGCTATTGTTTCAAGGCTCTTAACACAGAAGCAAGGCACGCCTAGAAGACTGAAAGGAAGCTAGGTGCGGCCATGTTGCGCTGCAACATTTGCATCGAGAATCTCCCATGGGAGGAGCAGGTCTCCGGAGGACATGGCCGTCCCAGCACGCTGCAACACGCATCTAGCGTGTGTGCCTCCAGCCCCACATGATTGTTAATAGATCTATATCAGCTTGATTATTGGGAAAAAATGTAGTCAACGTTTCCAAGTGCTGTGACTTTCATTATGTTTGTTTTTTTTTGTCTGTTTTTCCTGCAACATCATTTTTTTTTAATCCCAGAAAAACGGAGCTGTTAGGAGTTTAACAGCATACATTGCGGCGTCCTTTGTGAAAGAAAAAAAATTGAACTAAATATTTTATCATGGCCCCCTAAAAAGCAAAGAATCCACAGGCGTGTCATAGAATCAATTCTTTACTGTTTTTATCAGAGAGCAAATGTTATTTACAACTCTGCGTGACTTCTAAGTATTTTATAATAACTTTAAAATAACGTTACACGTTTGCAGCCGCATGTTTTACCATTTACAATGAAATAAAAAAATAATCCAAAGGTAACAGATACTTCCAGTTATCATAAATCAAAAGCTTTGAAAGATAAGGTAGAAAAAATGATTACAAGGGACTCAGTATGAGCCGCATTGCTCCAGCTCACACAAACCGTTTGGTACCATCGAGTCTGGAGACTAAAGACAGCGGCCTGGTTACAACTTGGAAATCTTTTACGAAAAGGGTAAGCAATGTACTTCCCTATAGTATGCCAGCCATGCTCTGATTTCGCTCCTCTATAATTGTTTGGAAATCTAAGACTAGTGACTGAAACAACTTCGAAGGGGGTCCATTAATGGTAATCAATTGAAATATAGAAATTGTGCAACAAAAAAAAAACAAAAAAAAAAAACAACAAAAACAAAACTTCGTGAAAAAACCAACAATCTGGTATTGATAGATTGATTTTCTTCGTTTGCAGAGCTCGGTGTCAGCGATTAACAAGATCTTTGAAGAACTTCATGCTTGATGAGCATTTCTAATGTCAGGTAGATCATTTTAAACATTGCTTTGAACTTCACAAAACGAAACCACAGTCATCTTGAATCATGTAAGAATGACTTGAGCTGCAACCTTTAAATTGAGCTTTAATTTGCTCCTATTGCTCAGTTATATGCCAGCACAAACATAATTTAGTTAAGTAAGTATTGTTTGTTTCGAAAAAAAAAAACAAACCCAAAATTATGTAATATAAACGATTATTTATTACGAGAAAACTTTAAATAAGCACTGCACCTGCGGGGTAATGTAACTGCAAACATATATTGATTCTAGGTTGATCTGACCTTACTTTTTACCCAATTTGTCCTCAGCAACAGTTGAAAATTTCAAACCGTGTTCTATATGTAAAACTTACTTGTACTTTGTGAAAAAAAGAGTTAATCATCGAATGCTTTATTACAAAAACAACAACAAAAAACATCATCAAATTTTACAGATCTTTACTTCCGATCGTTTCGATATCATATTAAAATCAATTATTGCAAAAAAAAAATATCTATGACTAATAGAGACACTTTTAATTGCATGAAAATGCCATTATGTTCATTGCACTTTTTACTTCAACTTTATGGTAGAAGATTAACTTTGTAGCGCTCCAACTGCTGGAGGCAGATGAAATTTGCCACACTCATAGTCAATAACTGAGAACAATGTTACTGTAACTGCAGTCACAGAGACTAATAGAATCCCGTGAATTCAAGGATAAGGCTGAAAAAGCTGTATAGATGATATTCGATCCTACATACATATTGGCAGACTACTGCTCTACCAAATGACTTATCTTAGGCCTGAAGCTATTTCTAAACCGACTAAATATTTATTTACAATTTTATAGACTTAAAACCTAGAGAAAACCGAAACAACGATACTATTTAGAAGAGTCTGGTGAGCGGGAACATTCGAATTTCTCTTTCAGACCTCAATTCAGACAAGCCAGTCAAACTTGTAAAGCTTTTCGCATTGCTCGTGAACCTAATATCTTTGACTTCTAATCTGTCCCTTGAAAATATTTTAGACACCATATTGGAGAATTGAAAACATTCTCCACAAAAAAAAAGACAAACAAAAAGACTTTTGGGTTTGGATTAAAAAAGAAATCGATAATTTTCGGAGGAAAAAAGCAATCATTTTTTTTGCTTGAAAGTTAAACCAGTCGAGTGTACATATTCTAGTCTTTTCTTCGTATTTTTAAAGAATCAATTGATTTCTTAAATGGTAAAATCTGATTTCCTTTCTTAAGAAAATCTGTGACAAAGCCCAGATTGCCGCCGGCAAAACGCTAATGGGGATGTCTGTACGAACGAAAAAATCTTAAGACTATGAGAAAATGGTGCAAAAATAAGCGAAAAAATCTTAAGGCTGTGAGAAAATGGTGCAAAAGTAAGCGTCCAGGACCCAAGTGAGAACAAAACGTATGTGTTTCTTCCATTCAACAACACCATGGGAGACAAATTATAATTCCTGCGACTACTGCTACTACTATTATTACTACGCAGGAATTATAATTTGTCTCCCATGGTGTTGTTGAATGGAAGAAACACATACGTTTTGTTCTCACTTGGGTCCTGGACGCTTACTTTTGCACCATTTTCTCACAGCCTTAAGATTTTTTCGCTTATTTTTGCAACATTACTTTTCTTGCTACTCATAATAGACTACTTTTGAATTGTGATGAGAAAGCTCTTCTTGAAAGTCTGAATTCGTTTTCGAAAAAAACCTTATATGTATATATGTGCGTGTGTGTGTGTTTTATAATTTGAGTGTTGCATTAGAAGATATTTTTATTCTTGTGAATTTAAAACCGTCCGACTGCCTTATTTTTTAAAACCAATTTCTAGAGTTTTCGACCAGAACAAGAAACTTTAATAACACCACTTGACTGTAGTCTACGAATGTTCAGCTCACACTCATTTCTTTCACAAGGTCTTCATTAAGGTTCACTGCCATTAGAGAAATCAGTTAAATATTTGATCAGCGCGCTTTTATCCTTTTTCAACTCGATATTACCTTTTAGAGCTCGGTTAAAACATCAAGAGGAACTGAAATAAATTCTTACCGAAACAAAACATCTGGTTCATTTGATAAAAAGAATTATAAATCATAGCTTTGGAAACATAGACACAATATCATTTGTCACAGTTTGAAAATATTCGACATCTTTAACTTGTGGACAACCCCACCCCCAAATCATTCTTTCGCTTGCTGGTCTCTGTATCAGCAGGAAATTAATAATCCATTTTTCATTTTTGACGATGTTTGAATTAGATACGAGCCGTCATCACTCTGAATTCGTGGTTGTGTTATTTCCCGTAAAGAAGTGAGAGCAAGCAACAGCTTTATTTGAGTAATATCAGAGCAAGCGTGACCTTGAACTCTTTTCAATCTTCCTCTATAGTGTGTTGCTTCCTTAGATTTCTCTTCATTTCCATCAAGTAGATTAATGCTTTAAGGTTGTATTGAATCAATGAGGATTGTAATCTAAATGTTAATGAGGTGAATAAACCGATATATAATTATGAGCCATCATGGAAAACTGAATTCGGTTTATCACCTCGTGCCTTAAAAAGGCTTTAAAAGGTAGCGTTTAGTCTTCTTTTTCTTTGTTCAGTTTGTTTAACAATTGTTTAATATGATCAAAACAATGGTTGAGCTCTGCATTAAATAATAATAATAATAACAACAACAACAACAACAACAACAACAACAACAACAATAATAATAATAATAATAATATTAACAATAATAATAATAATAATAATAATAATAATAATAATAATAATAATAATAATAATAATAATAATAATAATAATAATAATAATAATAATAATAATAATTATAATAATTATAATCTGTCTTTAAATTCAACGTAAATTTGAAAACATCAACTAGACAAACTAGGGAAAATGGATATCCTGAAGGAGGTTTGAATAATTGCTATCGAAAAGGGAGACTAGCAGATCTCTTCCAGCTGGTAGTTTATTTTATAAAGTCAGGTCGCATCAACTTTAAAGGCATCTCACCCGTAAAACGACAAGGGAGATTAAACATTGAAAATAAGCGTCTTTTTACAAACTGTATCCCTTTTCCAGAAGCCACGAGTGTGTCTGAACAAAAAAGTCTCAAATGTTATGCTGTGTTTGCTCAGTTACATGAATTAAGTATAAATTCAAATGACTTTTTAGATATCGTTAAAAAAATTTTTTTTGAGCATATAGACTAACTTGACTACTTGTCAGCTCATTTCTGACTCCCTGTCCTTTTCAATCTCCTCTAAATACAAAAGAAGTTAAGCCACGTGAAAATGTGTGCAGAGATACAAATATTCATGCTCATTGCATGTATCTGTTTTCTCAATTTTTGTCTTGCTCTCGTTCTTTCTCTTTCTCTCTCTCTCTCTCTCTCTCTCTCTCTCTCTCTCTCTCTCTCTCTTTCTCTCTGTCTTTCTCTCTCTCTCTATCTCTCTCACTCTTTTCTTTTTTTTTAACTCCCACCATTTTATCTCGCTGAAACATTTTTTACACTTTTATTCATTTCCTGTTTGCGTTACTCCCTCTTCGCCCCTCCTCCCAAGGTAGCTTTGTGTTTTCTCCTCCCAGCTCTCATCGAGTGTTAAATTACATCCTTTAATCCGGCTCCGTCGACTTTTGCCAGCTATCAGATGTCACATATGCTTGATCATCATCTTAATTAAAAGCCAAAGAGCATACAAAAATCGATGATACCGCGGAGACAAAGGCGTAATCTTCACATGTCACTCATGATCAACGCCTTGCATGGCTGGTAGCAAATTAAAGGTTGTCACTTTTGCAGATCAGTTTGTTGTAATCAACATCACAATTGAAAACCATCATTTTTGCCCATTCGCTCTTCCTTCCCTATTCGTATCTGAAGGTTTCTAATGAGAAACGTAACTGTTACTTCTATTATGTTTGCCTCAGTAAGTCCCCAATTTAGAGTAAGTACCCAATCTTAGAGTAGTTTGTATAGTAAGTTACCAGAGTGGTTTACTAAGTAAGGATCGGCCCTCAGAGTAGTTTGTTCATTAGAAAACACGCCTCCGAGTAGTTTTCTCACTAAGTACCCAGCAACAAAGTAGTATGTTCAGTAAGTACCCAGCTTCACAGCATTTTGCTTAGTAAGTACCCGGCCTCGGAGTAATTTGCTCAGCGTGTATTCAGTTTCATTTCTTCACATCGAAGTCGTTTGTGATTAGAAATCGCAATGACTAACACGATTGTAATTGATTTTATTTTATTGATGCTTGCTTTCTAATTTCATAACTTAATTTTCTTTATGAAACTAATATCGGGAAAGAGATAACTGGATTATGTCTACAGTTCCCTATGCTCAGAAATGTTACACTAATTTTTTTCCTTCTCACATCAAATCGATGTTCAGACATTAAGTATCATAACATGCAGTTCCACGTCATATTATAAACGCGTTAATGTGAACGGTGCGGAAAATGGAAATGCACATGTCGCCATCTAGTGATGTTGAGAATTTGTTTGGCTGGGAGTACAATGGTGAGGACAATGAATTAGTAAAAGAGAGAAGGCAATTTGTATGAATTTAGTTCACAAAAGTTGAATTTTCTCTCAAAAAATTTCTTAGACTAACTGAAATAATACCTCTGATTCTACATCTGAAGACAATAAAGGATTCGGTGTACTAGCGTAGAATAAATGAAAAAATATGAGAGCTAAGGTTTGCAAGGATTCTTTTTGCTAGTTACGTGGAAAAACAAACAAGCCGTAACGCTACAATTGTTTGAAACGCAAAATCTGTTTCTGAGAAAATTGAAAAATGAATACCAAATACTCTCAAAAGCATAAAAAAATTCAATATCTGGAGTGCGCAAAGCAATCTGACATAAAACAAAGAGCCGAGCCTCAAATGGGTTAAAAAACCCAACAAAAACAACATGAACACAAATCAAAATCCGCATGACTTTCTATGTCTCGAGTGGGTGAAAGTAAAATTTAAGTTAAGTACAATAGACATCTTTAAGGAAAACTTTTTGTAGCTAGATGAATGAGCATGAAACATATCTTGAGCTTTGAAGAAATATTTTGAACTGATATGACGATTTCAGATACAAATATGTATCATAAAATATCCAAAAGGTACCACACATCTCTTTTGTCAATGCCACCATCTCTCTCAACGACAAAGGCACTTGCTCATAGAAGTGTCATCTATTACTATTATTATTGTTGTTATTACAATTTCAGTTGTTATCATCATCATCATCATCATCATCATCATTATTACCATTTTTATAATTATTACGATTATTATTATTTTTTTTCTTATATTTATTTTTAATATTATCATCATCATCACCATCACCATGTTATTATTATTATTATTACTTCATTTTTAACAGCTTTTTTTGTGGATGATTTAGAGTACCGTTATAATTTTTGTTTGCAGCAATCTAAATGGTAATTTTCTTAGAATTTTTCTCAGTGGTCAAACCAGTACTAATTGTCATTATAAGTGCACTGTAATACTTCTCTTTCATGTCATGTTGCTTGCACCTCGAGCTGATGAGTGAAAATATAATATGAGACGAAATCGATCTCTGTTTAGAGTATGTTTACATGAAACAATTTGCAGCTAGCCAAATCATTCCATAAAATACTATGACTTCACAAGCAACATCATTTGCTGCTTTTGACGTCAGAGCACTTTATGGAGTGTTGTTGCTACTTGCAAATTGTTCGTGTAAACAAACCTATATGAATTATGAATTACATCTTCTTATGAAGAAAAACGAAAAATCAGCATTTCTTAAGTTATCACTTTTTGAACTTACCAAACATCGTCGCGGTCCCTTTACAATAAAGTTGACTTCTTCGAGGTCAACTTTCTTTAACATCTAGTGGTTATTTTCTTCTGCTCATGTGAATCTGAAGGGAAAGCATTAAGTAAAATATATACATAATAAAGAAAAATAAGTCTATAAAAAGGACAAATTTAGATGCTTTTAGTTTTTTTTAAATGGTATTAATTATTAAATAAGTTTACGTTCAAATCTTGCAAAAACACTTGTTTCCATAACTAATACTCATTCTGTACAGTATTCAAAATGCAGCTATTAAGTTAGATCGGAAGTGTTAATGTGGAAAAAAATATGCACCGATGGTAATGCTACTTATGTTCTCTGACAATTTCATCCATGTAATGATGGAACATACTAAGTATTATGATTTCAGTTGTTTAAAATTTAAAGTAAACTTTACTGTTTGAGATTATACCTTAAAAATTATTAAATAATTGTCTTATTGCGGGCTTTGCTCTAATAGACTTGATGGTGGACAGAACTTGGGAGATTAAATGATATTATTTTTATTGCCCGGAAGAGCCATTACGGTCCCATATCTAGCACCCGAAATATCATTCGAATAGCACGCTTTACTCCAAGTAGCTTCTCTACGAGACACTCTTTACTCACTTGGCGTGACTTACTCTGAAACATAGTATGAGCCGTATCAATAAAAGGAAAACAAATGATCAATCATTGCAAGCTAAGGCTTTTGGAACGGGCTGCGATGTATCGTTAATATACACAACAATAACAGCGCTCTTTACTCAATGTGACTACGCTGTTCTCCATGAGCATGTCGGTAGCCAGAACATTCCGAGAACGACTTTTGATCTAGTAGGCAATTCTTTTTCCGAGAAAACCCTGTA
>JAWDGP010002673.1:827500-832500 GCA_033675545.1 Elysia crispata | reverse complement strand
ATAAAAAGACAAACCCAATAAAACTTGCGCATTATATGAATCTTGGCTGGAGTACCTTAAGGAATCTGTAATTTATTTTGTTAATTCCTAACTTATTTAAAGGTCCTATTGAATGCATGATCAAGTAGTTGCAGATAAAAAATGGGCAAGTTTGAATTTCCCCAAAGCAAGGCATCTCTTGGTACCTTTTGTTCGTACTGTGATAGCCTTATAATAAGCGTCTAGAAGGATCTTTAAAAAGATTGGAAAAGTAAGGGAGTATCTGTTTTCCTTTGTAAGATCTATTAATGGTAGTGGCCTTCTGAGTACGGGAGAAAAAAAATTTTTATTGGTTGTGTAAAGCGATTGACACCAGGATTTAATTCCATTTTAATGCAATCCATTTTGAACCATAAAAGATCTAACAATCATCCTTTTTTTATAATATTGTCGAGAACAAAACCCATCTTTCCAGAGTATCATGTTATCATAAATGCTTTACATTCCTGTCTTGAACAACTGTTCCTCACTCACATCCTCATGATTTCTCTTTCCCCTCAAATTCATTATCATTTTCACGTCTAATAAAGTTTAATGCCTTACATTTTTTGATGGGCTGACAAGGATGTAACAATGACCCTGTCAAGGATAAACTATATCTAAAGCTTGAATCGAACATAACTGAATTTACAGCTATGGGTCTGGTAAGCGCTCAATGACTCTTAGGTAATTCACATTTCCCAATATGGTTCAATAATATTATGGTATCATAGGTATTTGCACAGGATAGAACACTTTGTGGTTCTGGATCTAAGATATAACTATGAATTGAGTGGAAAACCCAATTGTTTAAAATATATTACAACCCAAAAGTTTAAAATATATTACAACAGAACGCATGAAGTTCTTTATATATATATATATATATATATTATATCCACCGGCAAATTAAGATTATGAAACCTACTTATGTGAAATCTCATTTCAAACTTTTTTTTTTTATATAATAAACAGAAATATCAGTTCGTTTTTATCCATTGATTTTTCAATAAAAAAAACCTTTCACGTAAAAGCACAAATTGTTGACGAACTTAAAGTCATTTAAAATCACAAGGTGATATCTCGTTTTAGCATTTTCCAAGCCAATACTAATTACCTGTATTTAAGAAGAGCACACATGCAAACTAAAGAAGGATTCTGAATAGTTTGTCGTTCTTACTCAGTTACAAATGGACTCTCTTGTTTTAGATCTATCGATTTTTTTAATGTAGGATATTTCTGGCTCTCTACACAGGGAGCCCCTAGGGAAAAGACATGTGCTTCATAAAACTTCATCTCTCGCGGTCTCGTACTCTGACACTTTGGCTGAAAGCGTGTTCCATCCAGGCGAGAAGTCGCTCGCCGCTCCTGTTACCATCAACAAAGTCAGGCCAGGATTATTAATATCTCCAAGTGATCAAAATAATTATACAGACATAACTTTCATCAGATAGAGGAAATTACAGCAAGCCATTGATTTAAGATGAAACTTATATTAAACCTTTGAAAGATAATATTAACATCTTTAAGTTCCCGTTGAGCATGAATGTAGTGTTTTTCCTTCACAAATTTTAGATGAGAATAAACTTTAGAACTAGAAGTATGACTAAGGTTCCTCATTCAAACATTAACAACCTTGTGGAGTTTTTTTTTGTTTTTAAAAAATATGAGATATGAACGAATCGTTCTCTCTCTTTCCCACTTCCCCCTGCGTTTTGTTGTTGTTTCTTTTTGGTTTGGTTTTTGTTTCTTTTGTTTCCTTACTTGGAACTCAATTGAGAATAAAACCAGCATAAGGTTATCACAGTATACAATCTTATCAATTGCCTTTAGTAGCAAGGGACAGCCAGAGGAGAAAATGCCCCAGATTAACGTCAACCACTCCACTTCTAGAAGACACGAGCACGTCAACAGCTTGTCACCTGAAGCAAGTGACCTACCAGTAGACCACAGTGCTTGACGATCAACTATCACCATGACAGGTTGTTTCCCTTAGTAATTTTAGTGAGCTGAAAGGTCTGTAATCTTTGGCCATTTCAGCTGTCCTCCTCTCTTATTCTTTCTGACTCTCTCTCTCTCTCTCTCTCTCTCTCTCTCTCTCTCTTAGTCCTGTAGTTTTGCTTCTCAGCTATCTTTATTCTCTCTCTCTCTTTATCTATTTATCTACGTTGTGTACCTACCTTTACTCATCCAATGTCTGTTGGCTTGTTTGTTTGTCTCTGTCGGTCACTGTGTCTGTCTGTCTGTCTGTGTGATTGGGTCTGTGCCTCTATCTGTCTGAGTCTCTGCCTGTATCTGTCTCTGTCTCCGTCTCTGTCTCTGTCTAGGTCTCTCTCTCCCTCTCTCTCTCTCTGTGTCTGTCTGTCTGTCTCTGTCTCTATATGTCTCTGTCTCTGTCTCTGTATAGGTCTCTCTATCTCTGTCTCTGTCTGTCTCTGTCTCTGCCTCTCACTGTCTATCTCTGTCTCTGTCTCTATCGGCCTCTGTCTCTGTCTCTCTCTCTGTCCGTCTCTATATCTGTCTTTCTTTGTCTCTGTCTCTGTCTCTGTTTCTGTCTCTGTCTCTCTGTCTCTGCCTGTCTGTCTCTGTCTCTGTCTCTGTTTCTATCTCTGTCTCTGCCTCTGTCTCTGCCTGCCTGCCTGCCTGCCTGTCTGTCTGTCTGTCTGTCTCTGTCTATCTCGGTCTCTCTCTGTTTCTCTCTGTCTCCCTCTCTCTTTATCTATTTATCTGCGTTGTGTACCTTTCATGTCCTTATCTTTACTTATCCAATATCTGTTGGCTTGTTTGTTTGTCTCTGTCGGTCTCTGTGTTTGTCTGTGTGATTGTGGATCTGTATCTCTGTCTGTCTGAGTCTCTGCCTGTGTCTGCATCTCTCTCTGTCTAGGTCTCTCTCTCTGTCTCTGTCTCTATCTGTCTCTGTCTCTGTCTCCGTATAGGTCTCTCTATCTCTGTCTCTGCCTCTCTCTGCCTCCGTCTCTGTCTGCCTCTGTCTCTTTCTCTGTCTCTGTCTCTGTATCCGTCTCTATCTCTGTCTGTCTCTGTCTATGTCTCTCTCTCTCTGTTCTTGTCTCTGTCTCTGCCTCTGTCACTGCCTGTCTGTCTCTGCCTGTCTGTCTGTCTGTCTGTCTGTCTGTCTGTCTGTCTGTCTGTCTCTGTCTCTGTCTCTCTCTCTCTCTCTCTGTCTCTCTCTCTCTCTCTCTTCCCCCCCTCTCTCTTTATCTATTTATCTACGTTGTGTATCTTTCATGTCTCTATCTTTGCGTATCCTATGTCTGTTGGCTTGTTTGTTTGTCTCTGTTGGTCTCTGCGTCTGTCTGTCTGTGTGTCTGTGTCTCTGTCTATCTGTCTCTGTCTCTGTCTCTGTATCCGTCTCTATCTCTGTCAGTCTCTGTCTCTGCCTCTCTCTCTGTTTCTGTCACTGTCTCTGTATATCTCTGTCTGTCTGTCTGTATGTCTGTCTGTCTGTCTGTCTGTCTCTCTCACTCACTCTCTCTCTCTCTCTCTCTCTCTCTCTCTCTCTTATCCCAGTAGGTTTGCTTCTTAGCTATCTTTATTTTGTCTCTGTTTATTTATTTATCTACTTTCTATATCTTTCATATTTCTCTTCAATACCTGTTGGCTTGTTTGTTTGTCTGTCGCTGCGTCTGTCTATCTGTCTCTTCCTGTTTCTTTGTTTCTAATCATCTCTGACTCTACTCTTACTTTATCTAAACCTCTGGCTTTCTTTCTTTCGCACTCCATTTTTTTATACTGATTAGTTCTAAACTCTAATATCGTTTCTAACCTTTAACTTTGCCTTTCCTCTCCATGAGTCAATCTAGTCACCATCTGCTAAACGTAACCTGATCAGACTCTCTTTGTGAAGAGCTGTTAATTATTTGGAGCAAAATGACTGTATTAAGAAACTGAAGGAATATTAAACCCATTTTCCTGAAATATCAATATTGATTAAATAACAAACTTGAAACTTTATGGTATTGCGACAATGACTTCGTGCCATTAGTAGTGAACGAAACCAGAGCTCCATCAATTAAAAAATACAAGAATAGTCTATTTTATGAGGTTGAGTTGTTAAAAAGTTTGTGCTAAAGACGTACTAACATGTGAGAGCTAGAAATATAGTTCGATGTCTTTTTTATCATACTGCTTTTATAGCCAATCAAAGTGGAACCACCATATCCATTTCTATCTTTAAACTTACATGCCTTATCTTCAACAACACCATCATCATTCCCTTCATAATCATATTCTTAATCATTGCCCTCATTATAATCATCACCATCAACATAATCATTATCATCATGATATTAGGTCTATCGACCTCACCATCCCAGTTATTATCATTTTTGTTGCCGTCGATGGAGCAGTTGTAAATCGTCGCTGCTGCTGTTGCTCTTATGTTTATACTACTCAATGTTATGAATAGTTTATTCATAGTTAATACGTTAGTGGTTAGTGTATGAATAAGAAAAGTGTGCGTGGATCATTTCATCTGTAGCATTCTTTTTCTTACATTTTAAAGACTGTCTCCTCTCGTTGGGAAAGATACTCTGACAGTGAAGGAAAAAGATATTAGGCTAATTTCGGCATCAGTTGGGAAGTTGAAAACTTATCAAGATCAGCACATTGGTGCTTACAGTTTTGGAATGGACGGGAGAAGGTCTAGATGTAAGAAGTGAAACAAGCTACTAAACTTGATAATCTCCAATCGCGCGTTGTGCCTCTTCATCCGTTCATTTATCTGCCTAAAAACTCTTCTCTCTTCCGGATATCAGATGGTACGAACAATTACATACTATTGCCAAGGGACAAAAATCAGCCGAGGCTTAACACTATGTTGGACGCATGAAAAATTCATTCGCCACCATTTTGGTCACGTGGATTTCTCGGAGAGACACCTTGTAGAGTGCATGCTAATTCTGAATTATGATGCGCCTCTAGAAATTTACTTGTAGGAGGAAATGTCTCCGCTCTGAATTTTA
>JAWDGP010002673.1:725000-822500 GCA_033675545.1 Elysia crispata | reverse complement strand
AATCTTTGTATCTGTGTTTTAAACCGACTTTGTGCTCTGCTGCTTTCGATTTGTCTAAAACGAAAGATCTGTTGATTTTCACTGATCGCAAGCAACAAAATTTGCTTCTTGTGTCGTCAGAATAATAAATGATAAATGTGGTGCAAACCTATCTTTAAAGCGCTGTCAAATGATGGTGTACAGAGTATGGCTTATATGTTAACTAAAATTCCAAATGTTGGAACAATTTTTCGTAAATCGCATTGAGAATATTGATCTGAACGACTGCTTAACTCCATTTGATTTAATAATTTCGGGACATCTTGTTTATAAGTAATCTCAGAACTTAAGTTTGAACGTTAATACTTTATTAGTTTTTTAAAGTCTCACTAAATAACATTGTTGCAATAAATACATATATTACCTAATGAAATTGTCTTTCATTAGTGCATAGGTTTCGTGCTACATAAATTATAACTTGGAGTTAAGTAGAAACGTGGAGTGTTAATTACCAAACTAATAAAATCACATTTGTTTTGAAGCTGTAGTTTGATTTTCTATTTACTTTTAGCCTTAAAATAAATGTTGATCTATAATTTCATTTCAGCGAAGGAAAACTCTAGTATAGGCTTGAATTACTCCATGCTCAGGGGAAATCATATTTTAAAATATAAAATGAGAAGTTTAGTTTTCATTTGTCAAATATTACGTTCAAGTTTTTTTCTTCCTCCTCCAGTCAAAGAAAAAGGGCAGGGGCTAGGATGAACCAAAATGAAAACGATTTTATCATCAGAACTACTGTTTTTTTAAGTAATCGTAAAAATGTTGTAAGAATAAATGATTCATGTGTAATGCGTGTTCCAGGGGCGATTACTTCCCTTGGTAGCAAGGTTAATTTCGTACACAGTGTAATGTTTAAGACGCTGAATCCACTTTCTTTCCGAACCTGTAGAGCTTAAAGAGAAAGAAAAAAAATTAAGAGAAGATTGTTGCAAAATTGTTATTATGGAAAGGATTTCAACCATTACGCTTCGGTACGTTAGAAATGAATTCTAAAAAAAAAAAAATTGGTATCTCTAGTCTTGTGACTAATAAGGTAAAATAACCGCAATTTTTAATTTAATTTCGACTAAATCTAAAGTTAACGTTATTTTTGGATTTTTTACGCTAGTCTTAAGTTTTTTCTGACGTGTCGAGAAAAAGTTACTGCACTGTACTTCTAATAAGACAGGAGATGCGGACTGATTTTCTTTTAAATATAAAAAGGGTAACTCATGAACTGTTGTAACGTTAAAGCAAACTTTCCATAACCGAAAGGTGAACTGGCTTTCCTAAATAAATTTTCATGCCTGAGTGGTTTATGAAGCAATGGTGGGCACACAGTTAAACGTTCATTAGTGGCTAATATTACATCTCTTTAAAGAAATGGCGCAAAAATGAATGGTAATAGATGGACGAAAAGAGTCACCGACTGGAAGCCGTGGATTGGGAGAAGATCGAGAGGAAGACAAGCAAGAAGATAGTAAGGCGATAGTGTTCAACTGAAGGATGGTGTGCAGCAGAAATGCAAAACAACCAAAGAGATAGAGATCTGATGCGGAGGGCTACATCCTGCAGTATGTGGACGAAGCTTTGTAGGAACTCTAAGTAGTAGGTAATAATAAGACGAAACAAAAAACCATCTCCTTTCTTATGGAAGCACTTGAGACTATTCATTCCTGATTTTTAGAATCTACATTTCAACGATGCATGGATATAACCCATGAGAATACTTGGTTCAATCAGATAAAGCTGAGAATCGTAATATGGTTATCGACAAATAAAAAAAATTAGCAGATGCATCTTATAATTCGACGCTGAAAATCAAAATTTGTTAAGGGATTGCCAACAAGGAAACAAAAGAAACAACACAGAAAGATATTCTGCAAGGTTTCCATTGTCAAAAAAAATTGTTCCAACAAGAAAACGTATTATAGATTATACGAGGTTTTGTTCTCAAAATTAAAACTGGTAAAAGAAGACGTTCCCAGGTCTAGATCTAGAAGAGTCAAGATAAAATGCATATGAAGACAGCTCAAGCGTACAGAGCATCACGTTCATTGAATCTATATTATCTGTGGCAACTCAGATTACAATGCACCTTCTAGCGTGTTTCAATGATCAATCATTTTTTAGATCAATCTCAACAAGAATTTTCAAAATTAATATCCAGTTTCTTTATATTAAAACATAGGTTCTCGATGTCTCTTGAAAAAAAAACCATGGAGACTGCAGGGTGCAATTGGTAAAGTGATTTGGGTAGAAGAGGTATTTAATGTGACAGTTATATAGAATAAGAGAGAGTGATTCAAAGAGAAAGGTGAACAGGACGAGAGAGATAAAGAGGGAGATAGATAGACAGATAGATAGATAGATAAATAGAGAGAAAAAGCGAAATAAAAAGAAAGATTATAAGATAGATATCTTAAGATACATAGCACCAAGAAATAATATTGAATGGAAAAAAAGAAAAGAAAAACCAATATTGAGACAGAAACAGTGAACGATGAATATATAAATCGATGACTGAAAGAGACAATAGGAGAAAACGAAAAGGATATATGAGAGGTAATTTGTGTGATAAAACGAAAATACAAATAAATAAATTTTAGACCAACAAGACCTATTCATAGAATAATAATTATTTTTGGTATGTAATATTTTGTGATTTAATAAATGGACAATAGATAAATATATAAAAGATAGATAGGTAGATAGTTATACAAATAGATATATAAATAGTAAGAAAATAAAGGAGAGAGAGAGAGTGTGTGTGTGTAAGAGAGAATGTAAAGAGATTCATAGAAATCTTGATCCTGTTCATACATATAAACATGCTGGTTCACAGATGCGCTGAAACACAAATAAAAAGATTCTTCGGTTTGTTTTGTTAATGGATTGGCAGATCGATATATAGATAAAAAGAAAGGTAGGTAGGTAGATCGATCGATGATAATAAAATGACAGAGAGAGATAGAGAGATAAAGAGACAGGGAGTAGAGCAATCATAATATGATTAGCAATATTATGATGAAGATGAAGGTATTGAGAAAGAATAATATACAAAACTATATATGTATGTATGTGTATATTATTTTCCTTATTTGTCATTTCATCTTTTGTCCGAAAAAAATGTCAATTCCTCAGCTGGCTTCAAAACTTTTAGGTTTATATTTCGAATAAGAATAAATCATCAGGAGATATTGAAATTCATATCCAGATTGTATTTTTCCGATACCCCTGCGTCTCCGCTAAAAAATTCATGATATGAGTTGGCCCATCTCGGTACATAATTTTGCCTCAGCTGTCTTTTAGCAAGATAAAATTATAAAGTAAGAAGGAACAACAACAATTGTTTCTTCTTTTTCAGACAGCGACCTTCTTTGCGCACAGTTCTACGTCTCCCCAAACCTTTAAATTTTGTGTAATAAGGAAGGACCTAAAGTATCTTGGTGTCAGCCTCAGATTAAGAAAAAGAAAACTGTTTTTATATGAATAAAACTCTAAAAATGATGATATTCAAGTAACTCCTTATATCTGCAGACTTAAAATCGAATCCGTGTAATCACACAGAAACTAGAATGATTTATAAGCTGCTAAGAAAGAAATAAAAAAAGGAAACAAAGCGCCTATTTTTGGCCCTGGCTGTAATATTTCAGCGGATTTATGGTTTTGAAAATGAAATCAGGAACCTGTGGATCATATTCATAATAATCAATGATGTTAATAACTTAATATCAATGATGACGATAATGATGGTGCCACCACCAACTTCATTACCACCGCCACTACTATTACTACTACTACTACTACTACTACTACTACTACTTGCTAGTAGTAGTAGTAGTAGTAGTAGTAGTAGTAGTAGTAGTAGTAGTAGTAATAGTAGTAGTACTAGTAGTAGTAGTAGTAGTAGTAGTAGTAGTAGTAGTAGTAGTAGTAGTAGTAGTAGTAGTAGTAGTAGTAGTAGTAGTAGTAGTAGTAGTAGTAGTAGTAGTAGTAGTAGTAGTAGTAGTACTAGTACTAGTAGTAGTAGTAGTAGTAGTAGTAGTAGTAGTAGTAGTAGTAGTAGTAGTAGTAGTAGTAGTAGTAGTAGTAGTAGTAGTAGTAGTAGTAGTAGTAGTAGTAGTAGTAGTAGTAGTAGTTGTAGTAGTAGTAGTAGTAGTAGTAGTAGTAGTAGTAGTAGTAGTAGTAGTAGTAGGTAGTAGTAGTAGTAGTAGTAGTAGTAGTAGTAGTAGTAGTAGTAGTAGTAGTAGTAGTAGTAGTAGTAGTAGTAGTAGTAGTAGTAGTAGTAGTAGTAGTAGTAGTAGTAGTAGTAGTAGTAATAGTAGTAGTAGTAGTAGTAAGAGAAGGAGGAGAAGCAGTAGTAGAAGTAGTAGATAAGATAAGATAGGATAAGATAACATATGCTTTATTCATCACTCTTGGGGAAATTTAAAAAATGGCATGCCCATTAACATAAAAAGTCATAAATGCGTATGATAAATTCCAGGTATATATATAAATAAATAGATAAATAAAAAATACTTAAATTAAATACATATAGTAGTAGTAGTAGTAGTAGTAGTAGTAGTAGTAGTAGTAGTAGTAGTAGTAGTAGTAGTAGTAGTAGTAGTAGTAGTAGTAGTAGTAGTAGTAGTAGTAGTAGTAGTAGTAGTAGTAGTAGTAGTAGTAGTAGTAGTAGTAGTAGTAGTAGTAGTAGTAGTAGTAGTAGTAGTAGTAGTAGTAGTAGTAGTAGTAGTAGTAGTAGTAGTCTTTTAAGTGCCTAACCATTAATTTTAAAACTGATGATGATAATGGTATTTATGATATCAAAATGAAGATTCTGATTTTAATAATAGTGGCAAATTTATAGGGCTGCTTTAAGTTTCAATCGCTCTGTATGTACCTTGGGGCTGTTTTCTAATCTGAATCAGGAAAATCAAAAAGGTTCAAAGCTATCCATTATTCAAGACATAATTATACTCTGTAGGCTGGAAATGGAGAGGGTCATATTTCATTTGAGAATCTTATTTCGTTGAAAGGTATTTTTTAGCCTGAGATCGCTCGAGAAATGACTTTAAAGTCAATAAAAAGAAATAAGAAAATGAAAGGAGGTAAAAGAGATAGAGAGAGTGAGTGAGGGAGAAAAAGAGAGAGAGAAAGAGAGAGAGAGAGAGAGAGAGAGAGAGAGAGAGAGAGAATGAGAGAGAGAGACAGAAAGACAGAGAGAGAGTAAACGGATTGGGAGAGAGGACGGGTTCTGAAGAGCAGATGGTGATCAGGATAAAAGGCGTGGATTTTAGTGTAGCGGGGTGGCAGAGAAAGAAAGAAAGAACAGTCAAAGAAAGTGTAAGGGGAACAGTGTTACAAAGTATGGAGATAATCACAGGCACAGGAGAAAAGAGCTTGCAAAAAAAAAAAAAAAAATTGAGGTAAAAGATCAGATTAAAGAATTGAAGTGTTGGTTCCCAGCATTGAGATATGTCTAAAACCTTCTCTGACTCAGATGAAAACATAATGTTGAAAAACATTTCGATTGTGAATTTACAGACATTCTCAACTTACAGACGAGATTAGAAACAGACCGGTCAACTTCCCAGAACACTTCTTCTGCATGAGGCACAGGTCTTAGAATGAGGATTAACTTTATTAAACATAAAATTTCATCAACAATTAAATATTTGTAAAATGAATTGCATTTTGTAACGAAGAAGATTATCCACTTCACCATAGACAATTCTGACTCTTGGATATTAATGCTTCTGAAATTCAATGGAAGAATATTATCATTATTATTATTATTATTATTATTATTATTATTATTATTATTATTATTATTATTATTATTATTATTATTATTATTATTATTATTATTATTATTATTATTATTATTATTATTATTATTATTATTATTATTATTATTATTATTATTATTATTATTATTATTATTATTGTTATTGTTATTGTTATTGTTATTATTGTTATTGTTATTGTTGTTATTGTTATTGTTATTGTTGTTGTTGTTGTTGTTGTTGTTGTTGTTGTTGTTGTTGTTGTTGTTGTTGTTGTTGTTGTTGTTGTTAGTATTATTATTATTGTTATTATGATTATTATTATTATTATTATTATTATTATTATTATTATTATTATTATTATTATTATTATTATTATTATTATTATTATGACTATTAATTATTATCATTCTTTTCATATTATCATTGTTGATTCTGCTGTTATTATTGTTATTAGTTGGGTTTTTTTGTGTGATAGTTGTATTGATATATTTAACACCATCATCATCATGCTCAATTTTATTGCTTAAACAGTTTTTTCCTGTCACTTTTCACTGTGTCCTGTATTATCAACGCATAACAAGTTGAGTAATTGCTGCTTACAATTACTTTATTTTGTAGCTTTTAAGATGAGAAACACGTAGAAGTTCCAATTAATTATCAGATTATTTAAATTTACGTTTACTGTGTGTTTATTTAGCTATCTTGATAGTTAAAATGAATAAAATAATTATTAACTTAAGATTTAGTTTAACACTATGTTAGAGATCGGGTTTTTAATGTGTCACACAAACTGATCAAGGGTCACTGAGTTGGCTCCCTTGCTATAACTGAGGATGAAAGGTCACCTCTAAACCATCTTTTTCAAATATTTTCTGTAAACCAGTTATGGAAAATGGTCAAGTGACAGTTACTTCTTCTTCGTAGTAGCAGATTATGTAGAGTGGTTTGATTAGCATCTTTTTACTAATTGGTATCTATTTTAGAATAGATCCGATATTCAGCTGCGACAAAGCTGGGCTACTTGACTCGAATTTAACAAGCAAATAAACACTTGCAAGTAAATGATTAGAAAAATATTTCCTATAAATATTGTTCGTGAAGTAGATCTTAATTTGAATTAGTGGTATCAAATTTAGATCTAGGCAAACCACTGGGTTAATTATAAGTAAGAATTATAAGAGTTAGAATTTTAGGTAGTGCTCAGCAGTGGTTAGGGTTAGTATTTGAGTGAAAATGACCGTAATCCCATCAATTCAAGCATTTTTCGGTCATTTTCACTTAAAGCCTTATCCTAACCACAGCTGAGAACTACCTAAAATTCTAGCTCTTACAATTCTTTATTTGAATTACTGGTAGCCTACTAGGTCAATATTTTGTGCTCGTTGGTCAGAGAGATACTAGATAGAAACGATCTTTTGATTTAATATAAGAGATGATTACAAAACAATCAAGATTTTTTTCTCTATAAGCCTGGACGATGTTTCTGCATGGGCAGCAGCAAGGGGGTTTCAGTCGAGGGCTCTGAAATGCTAAGTTTCATCCCTTGGTTATTCAATAGAAGAACAAACTTTCTTTTAAAGAGAAAACCGTGATTCACTACATAATTATTCAAACAGTCGCTGGTGGAAATATGTTACTCTAGCTTGCTAGAGCATGAGTTGCTCAAAAATACATAGAAGAAAAATTATTTCGCTTTCGCGAGAGGCGAAGAGAATGAGAGAGAGAGGGGGAGAGAGAGAGAGAGAGAGAGAGAGAGAGAGAGAGAGAGAGAGAGAAGAGAGAGAGAGAGAGAGAGAGAGAAAGACAGAGAGAGAGAGAGAGAGAGAGAGAGAGAGAGAGAGAGAGAGAGAGAGAGAGAGAGAGAGAGAGAGAGAGAGAGAGAGAGAGAGAGGTTGACGTAGAATGATACACAGCGAAAAGATGTGTACGGGTGAAATTCATAGAAAAAACCTTGAAAGAATAACGAAGAAGAAAAGAGAAAAAATGAGAAAAGAGGAAAAATAAAGGCGCGGAGACCAAAAAGAAAAGAGAGGAAAAAGCAAACATGCACGGAGAGGGAAAGAAAGAGAGAGAGAGAGAGAGAGAGAGAGAGAGAGAGAGAGAGAGAGAGAGAGAGAGAGAGAGAGAGAGAGAGAGAGAGAGAGCGAGGATATAACCAAGCACTGGTATAATAATATTGACTGTTGACAAGTGGTTGAAATAATACTTTCATGATACAAGACCCAGAGAATAATACACATATAAAGCGATAATAAAGTAATGGACAGACTGTTTGAAATAAAATGTCAAACTCAAAGTAATTGAACATTACACCATGTACTTTTATAATTCTTCTTCCACTTGCTAACAACTGAAGCCTCTCATAGATGCTTTTGAAATCACTTATTCTTATTTTGTTTCTAGAAAAAATGGAAAGAAAAACAGAGGAAAACATTTTTCGCTGTGTGAATATATCCTGAATATAATCGCTCCCCTCCCCCCTCCCCCACACACACACCTCTTTTTCATTTATTTCTTTAAATAAAGCTTCTCCATTTATTGTATACCGACAGATGCGAATTTCTACTACGTTAGACTATTTTTTCACGGTAATAGGACATTGTTGAATTCTTTAACAGCAAGTGAGGAAGCGAAATTTTAAGATCAAATGAAAGCAGTCTGTTCTGAGTACTATAACTGACAAACTGACTTACATGTTAAGTTTTACGATCAACGTAATTTTCTTTACGTCAAAATATTTCATTTTTTTTTTCATTCATATTTTGACTATTACATGTTAATGATTGACATCATATTACATTAATGACTATGAAATCGACTAAAAAGTTTAAAAAAATTAAGATTTCTATGCTGAATTACTTACTCGTTAGGGAAAATGTTGGGTCAAAATTTATAGCCATTCTGCTTACGACATGCTATATTAATTCCCTGTTCCTGCTCTTTAGAGATATCGATTTATGTGACGTTAATCTCAGTTTCTTCAATCTTGGGTTGAGTTAATTAATTAGCAAGGCACTTTTCGACGATCTAAAAATTTGTATGAGTGACATTCAACTAGAAAACAGAAAAATCCAAATAGCAACGATAGCGCAATAACATGATTATAATCAAGAACTCTAATTATTCCGTCGCGCAAAACAAATTTGTTTCAGTATTTTATTTTTAAAGCACAACAAAAGTGTATCATCCCAGTGAAAATGAAAAATAAAAAAATTGACAAAACAAAAACGTATTCCACATTGCACTCAGAGAGAGAGAGAGAGAGAGAGAGAGAGAGAGAGAGAGAGAGAGAGAGAGAGAGAGAGAGAGAGAGAGAGAGAGAGAGAGAGAGAGAGAGAGAGAGAGAGAGAGAGAGAAGGGAGATTGTGTGTGTATGTGTGAAATAGGTAAGATATTGTATTATTTTGCTAAGAATTTAGGCTAGTACTTGAAAACAGTTAATCTATTGAAGTATCTTGTTTTTTCTACAACACAGAAATAGCCTAGCGAGAATATTTTTCGGGTATAATCTAAGAGAATATTACTAGTTCAATAAATACAGAAATAAAGGAAAATTTACAAGGAAGGACAGGAATGCTGCATAGGAGTACTTTTGGCGGTGTCATTATTTTATCTGAGCCTCCCAAACTCACTAGGAAATCAATACTAGCGTTACTGCCACAGCAACCGTAAGAATGAATTATTAAATAAAATGGCGGCTGCCGCCTATTATCATCTTCCATTATAATTGCTATTTTTAGGTAGCGTCTGGCACGCAAAAGGAAACTCCCACATATTCTGATACTTTTTCAAAGACAATACCATAACTAATGTCCTCATCGGTGGTTTTATATAAAATATAATATGGAGATGAGTTTGAGTCACAATGTTATTTCATAAAATGACCCTGAATGATTAAGATAAAATTGAAAGATTTTTCTTATGATGCTCTTTAGCTCGCGCTTTTTTGAAAACAGGAAGTGCAAATATCATAAAAGCCACCTTTGAATCGCAGATAATTATTGTACTAGGGCAATTCATCAAAGAGAAAGCGGTGGAGAAGAGCCAAGGCCTTCTAGATGGGCTTTGTAAACGGAAATATACGCATTATAGAATAACTCTACTTCAAAATCGTAGGCAACGTGTTGGGACTTTTTATTTAAGAAGTGCGCACACGGGGTGGCGTAGAGAGATATCGCTTTAGTTGGGATTTGGGTAAACATGGAAATGCATATTATTGTTCAGAAAACCGTGCTGTTCATGAACAGAGCTGAGGAGAAAGAGGAACTTTGATCCTAATACCGAATGGATGGGACTAGACCCATTTTAGGTTAAGTCTTTTCTGATTATGAACCGACACACACAGTTCATGGAGGACAACTCTTCTTTTGAGCCTGGTCAGGCAGAGCTGATTGATACTGACCGAAAAAGCACGGACCAAAGGAAGCGTCTGAGAAAAGGAAAAAAAACTGCAGGATAAGGATGCGCAAGGCGTGCCACCTCAGCCATTGTTTCTTAAGTATTGATTTCACTGAAAAAAGTGTTTTACCAAATGAGAGCATAGTATGTATCACGACTATGCTAACTATGAATATATTTTTACATTGCATCTATGGAAAATTCAAAGCGAATTTCCCCAATAACATATTAGATTCAAGTTCAGTGTAAACATTCCCTATGAAGTATGCCTTAAGCCTTCAATCAATCAATCAATCAATCAATCAATCAATCAGATGCCGTGCTCTCTGGCGTGATCATGACCTTCCACGCTCTCTATCCCTCGTCGCCTTCAGTGCATCTTTCAATCGTCTTCATTTGAGCCACTTTGTTAGCCCATCCTACATCTTTTTACGCTGTTTTCCTTTGCTGTGTTTTCCTTAAGCCTTAGAGAAAAGAAAACAGTTCAGTCGTGCAAAACCTACTCACGCTGGAGCTGCAAAGTATCTGAGTAAAATCAGGGATGCTTGAGCCTTCCTACTAAAATACATGCACATGGAAAAGCGTTCCCATAATACAGAAGATGGCATTGTTGCCGAATACGTTTCAATCGTATCTTCATATCGGTCGGAGCTTACCACGGTAACCTATTTCATATTTCCATATGTTTTGCTCCTCGACAGGGTCTAGCTACATAGGAAAGCACTTTCTTATGAGGTGAACTTTTAGGGAGGCCATCTTTGTGCTTGGATTTCATTGATTGTCTCTCATTTTATTAGTTATAACTGTGCATCAATGATTTCCATCCTTTCACCATCAAGCGTAAAGAGATGTAATCAATCCATCGCATAAAGCTTCCAAAGTTATTTAGATCTTCTTTTTCCCTATTACTGCACATTTTTCAAGAAATTGTGTTAATTTTTACATGTCCCTGCTTTAGATGTTCTCAGCTATTGTTTTATATGTCAAACTCATTGGTCATAAAGGCTTGTTGTGTGAGATCTTCATTTTATATTTTGGTCCTCTTTCAGAAACGATAAGATTTATCTTGTTCAAATCTATAACATGGATATTGTTAATTCGTCTGTAAATGGGAAAGTAGAAAACCCTTATGAGTATAGATATCAACAATTCTATATTGTTTTGAAACAAGATATTTTCTTTGTGCCTTGTATCTGCTCCACTTTAGATCAAGTACTATATGACATTTTGAGCAACGGCTGAATTAGTTTCAATCATTTAAATTAGCTTGGCCCTATTCCCCTTACAAAAGATTGGTTAAAAAATGTTATATTTTTACTTTTTCCCCCCTCTGTGCGCACCCCCCCTCCCCCTCCAATAGAGAGCAAAACAATAAAAAAATGGAATTAACTAAGCTACACCATATTATGAAATATTTTTTTTTTTTGCCCCCATGCTCCAATTGTTTCTCGATAACGTGCCCTGCATTCTCCTGAAAGTGATAGTTTGCACCGAGTGAAGGCAGTTTTAATTATCCAAAAATAAGACTTTTTATATGAAAAATTTGAAGATGGTTTGCGGTCTAGAATTTTTTTAAACATTTAGGCTCAAACAAAATAAAATAACCTCTAAATTTTCAGTAAATTCTAACATAGAGTAGTTGCTATAAATACGGGCAGTTAGTGGAGTTGATAAACATGTATACTGTAATCTACTGAAAAATTCAATAGAATTAAGTAGTAGTTAATACAGGCCTAATAAATTTATTTTTCACATAACACGATAAATAATTCTTTTTTGACCACTCTAAACTTCTTGTTTTGTATCCATAAAATTAATATGATCAAAGACATTAAAGTTTAAGCTGTGAACACATTGGGTATATCAAAACCTGTGTGAAGACAATGAATAAATTTGAACCTTGAATGCGTGTTAAAAAGGGTTTAACAAAAAAAAGCAACAACAACAACACCAACAATAACAAAATAAAACACAGATGATCTAATTTTACATTTGGATTATCACGGCACGTTTTTCAATATGTAAGGCACATTCTCAAGCTAAACCGTACAACATGCCAGATAAGCCTCATCTTCTAAAATCTATCTCTCTACACTCAGAGCTAGATCCACATTGAGATCTTAACCTTAACTCACGAAATAGAGATATATTTAAAAAAGCATATATTGACCTACAACGAGTGATGGCATAATGCTTTATCTTTGGAAAAAGGATCAGATATCTAAGACTTTTGTTGATGTTTATAATGAATTAATGCA
This sequence comes from Elysia crispata, assembly GCA_033675545.1. Lineage (NCBI taxonomy): Eukaryota > Metazoa > Mollusca > Gastropoda > Plakobranchidae > Elysia > Elysia crispata. Next base: position 810,049 of record JAWDGP010002673.1, on the reverse strand, counting down.
AATGAGGAAGTGCTTTTTCTTGGTTATCCATCTCTTTCATTATGCATGCCTAAATACAACGTATTTCATTACGTCGGAAGGATAGATGGTTAAAAAGTACATTGGGTAATTATACTTCTCGAAATATTATAAAAGACCAATTATGGTTTTTGCAATTTAGATCTAACCTAAAGCTTTATTTAAGTAAAAGATAGCGCACAACGTCCCAAAGAATTGAACTAAACATCACCTTTAGTCATGTTTCATAGTGTCATGAACCTGAGGGGATATATCCGTTTTCCAATTCATTTAAAGAATGATCCAGTTCATACTCGTTTAAAACTTTTCATCGGGAAAATTAGTTGTTCAATGTTTGAAATTGTGACTAGAACCGAGCGCGCAGGTGTATCATTAGAATATCAAACACATTTTCTTACTAGATTAGCCTCTATAACTTAAAAAAATGCATGAAAGTTTTAATGCAATGGGTGAACAAGTTTGATCTGTGATTCTCGACACAGTATCATGTCTATTTGTAATTACCCAAACAATATTATCAGTTTACAAATGAATTGAATTAAATATAGTTTTCTTACCAAAGAACAAAGGTTCCATAGAGAGCATGAATTCCCACGTCACAAAAAATATGGTGGTTCAGAGTAAACATAGCTTGGGCCTGTCTAATAAGCTTTTCTCCGTTGGAGTTCACAATCGAGGCAAAGTGTTTGGTTAACTAGTATGGAATGATTACTTTCGTGTGAAGAGAAACACCTGCTCTCACTTCTACCAGCTTGTCCGAATGAAAGTCATCGTTACCTAGGATACTTAAATGTCAGGAAAGTATTATCAGTTGACTCAGAAAATAGCTAGCGATAATTTGAAACCAAAATATCTGAGATATCTATCGAACATCAGAGACCATCGGGTATGACGTAATATTAGATTTGTGATATTTGTCTTGGATTTTGATTGGTAACTTAATGTTCAACCTACTTTGTAATTGGAATCTTTAATACAAAATCAATATAAGAAGACGGCCATGTTAGAGAACAATTCATTTGCAGCAAGATCTAAAAAAATGGGGGAGAGGCGGGGGGCAAATGAAATGTTAATAATTGAACAAAGCAATCTCCATTATAATCAACGCACCTTGAAAGGCGAACTAGTTCCATTTTGAAGTCGTCTTCGGGAATATTTTTAGGCACTTGACAAGTAAGAGGCAAGATGCGAGGACTGATCGGCTGTCGAAAGATCTTGCTGCTACCCCTAATTCTTTGCTTAATCATCGAAAGAGAAAAAGAAAGTCACACGGTGTACGATCTAGAAAACAAAGATTTGTAAAAACGGGTCATTTCAGAAATGGCTTTTTATATATTAATGTCTTCATTCAAAGTTCCTTTCTTTTCGCTAGATCTCTGCGTGACCGTTCCGTTTGGTTTACCCAAACCGGTGACTTTAGGGAGTCTGGTGGTATTCATTGGTGGAGAACCTGTGGGTAACTCTGATTCGTTTTCCTTTTTTCCTGAATAAAGCCAAGTTATGATCTAAAAAAGTCTTCTCTGCTCAAAACCTATAAACTTTCTCTAAAAGCTGTTAAGATATTCCAATCTCACCTGAGACTGAGATTTTATGAAGGAAGAAGAAGCTAAAAATCCAAACACATTTAAATAAAAACGCAGCTATGAAACTTCACGACTCTTTGTGCGGTAACTGATGCTTTTAAAGACATTTTAAATAAATTTATAAATTAAAGCCTTTGATGAAATTTCACATTCAATTCTGTTGCTGAACAGTCCAACCGTCTTGTTTTGAATCAATACCTAAAAAAGGATGATTATAAAGTTCAGCTGCAAGTCAATGCTTTTTAATCAGTGTTAACTTTTTTTTCCTTCAGAAAGGAACAACAATTTCGTTCTATTTGAATAAATTATGCACAATACTCGGGTGGTTCCATTTTTTTTTTCACTTTCTTCCACCCCCTCGTAGGTTAAGACTTACAAAATTTCTTTTAATTTCTCACTGGTAGGATATATCTCATACATAAATACATTTACGTATATCTATTTTCACAACCTGCGACAAAGTTGATGAACCGTTATGCCGTTTATTAGTACCCATTAATCAACATAAATCAATGAAATTTTCATCACACATCTGTTTAAAAACGTTTAAAGAGTCCTAAATAAAGAGGCGTGTGGTTTCTAACGGCGGTGATGATAAAACTGCCTTGATTTTATTAGATAAGATTTTTTCTAGACTTAGTGGCTACACCGACGTTTCTACAATGGTGCCTGTCTAGAGATTATCATGTCGAAAATTTCATCCTCGAAGTTTTACTCACATTGGTACCATTTCCTGCAGCTCCGTAAAAAATTATTTGTTCTCTTTTCTTCTTGGTGTTGAATAGTGTGATGTTTGTACTTTCCATAATTCCAGCTAATTTCTTGCATCAACTTAAAGAAACTACACTTAGAACAAGAGACTTCTTTAATGTAAATAACGGCAAATTGCAGGCTTAATAAAAATTTTAACTAATATATTGACCCTTTTGCATCATATTATGCTTATACTCTCCATTTACTGTTGAAGTTGAAGTAATAGTTCCTATGGATAGACTAAATCATATTCATAGAGAAAGTTATAATACTGCGTTCGTGAACACAAATGTAATAATAAACCTTTGTTGAATGCAGCTAAAAGAAATTTAAATATTGTTCCGACATGACTGTGCCATACAAGTATATTGTAGCATATTTATTCCCCTTCAAAACCAACCCCCTCTCCCCTCCCAAAAAAAAAAAAAAAGAAAAGAAAAGAAAAAAAAGAAACCTTCATATTCCTTCGATAATGAGAGGGTAAAGTTGTGCACTAAAATGGACGCTATGAACTGAGGAATGGACAACATAGCTCGAAGACCAGTCTTTATTTCAATAATTTTTCTTTAAAACGGTATGCATGTGTCTGAGTAGGCGCACTTTGAAGCACTAACTTAGCCAGGTTAGCTTGGGTTACTTTTCATAAAAACGTCCAGAGTATAGTAGTAGTAATAAAATTAATAATAATAATAATAATAATAATAATAATAATAATAATAATAATAATAATACTAATAATGATGATGATGATGATGATGATAATGATGATGATGATGATGATGATGATATCAAAGGAAATTTATAGCGGGTACAAAGCCCTGAGTATTTTTTATAGAACGTATTTAAAAGAAACAAGATATGACTCACATAGAGGCAGCCATAATCTCAATAGTAGGTATTTTGCATCGGTCAAAGATTTAAATATAATACTAAAAGGGCTAATTCTTGAAATGAGAATTGGTACTGTTAAGATGTAAATATTCTTTAGTGTACTCAATTTTAAACCAATATCTTCGTAATTTGGTATCACAAATTGTCACCGATAAAGATCACAACATTATTTCAGTATACTCGATAACAACTGAAAGTCTAGACTTAAAAACAATTTGGCCTTGCTATTCGCAGGGAAAGAAGTGGCCTTAACTCCCTTGATGTAGATAATTTATTGATGAGGCCATCTGAGTCTCGCGAAAAGACTTTTTGAACTAAATTTCAGTGTTTTATCCCAAGTAAACCATCAGGGTACCTTAAGGGAAAATTGGATTTTGTGGTGAGCTTCACTGCAGCAGATGAATACAGGGAGCGGAGATGTTAAGGTTAAGAAAGGAAGACCGTGGAGGGAGGGAGAGGGGGGGGGGTGTGGTAGAGACAAAAAAGAGAGTTAGATTCACAAACAGGACAAAGCAAAAAACAAAAACTAAGATAAAATAGTATGATTAAAAAAAAAGTCCATAAGACAAGAACGGTTACAACTACTCTCTGTTTATTATTATTATTATTATTATTATTATTATTATTATTATTATTATTATTATTATTATTATTATTATTATTATTATTATTATTATTATTATTATTATTGTTTATTTATTTATTTAGTTAGTTATTTACTTAAAATATAATTCAATATTAGAAATTAAAATATGTAAAAAAGAAAGTGGAATTAAAATAAGGAAATAAATAGCCTTTGCAGATTGGCATCGATGGTGTTACATCATCAGGTTGAATCGATGAACGTGATTGATTAAAACTAAAACTTTGCTGCTGCTTTATGATTGGTCCTTCTCTAGAAATCTATATTTCTAGTAGAAAGTATTCAGAATCGAAAATCTAGCCTATTTAAAAGACACTTTACAAATACATTATAAATACTTATCTTTTATTTCATTCGTTTGTTAACGATGTCAACAGGGAAAGAGATAACGTGAGAGTAGGACAGAATATGCACACACACCCACATAGAGAAAGCAGGAAAAGAGAGAGAAATATATATATATATATATATATATATATATATATATATATATATATATATACAGAGAGAGAGAGAAAGAGACAGAAACACTCACACACAAAGAGAGAGAGAGAGAGAGAGAGAGAGAGAGAGAGAGAGAGAGAGAGAGAGAGAGAGAGAGAGAGAGAGAGAGAGAGAGAGAGAGAGAGAGAGAGAGAGAGAGAGAGAGATTCTCCACAGGTCTCTTATAGCCATGCCATTTACAACAAAGAAATATAGGGCAATTTTTTTTCTGACTCTCCTTGTTTCTCCATGTTCCTTCTTAAAAAAATTAATATTCTTAACTTCCAAAACCTACTGATTAAAATCACACATGAGTCGTTTAAATGTTTTTCTCTCGTCCGCTGCGCAGAAAGGTTAAACTTAGTATTACATGGAGCGAGGAATAGAGATAGAAGTGGAAAAAATTCCTTCAGGGTGTCATGTTTTGAGAAGGAAGCTTTAATCAAAAGTATTAAGGTGTTAAGTTGACCGGAAATTAAACTTTACCAAAACATAGATTTACGCAAGCATCAAGCGCAAAAGGTAGAGACAAAAATCGTTAAAGGGAAGTAATGCTGTCCATCAGGTTTATGTTACATGACTCGATTAGAAGGACACTGACAAAAACACACACGAAAGATTTATTTGTTGTTTTTTTTTTTTTTTTTAAAGCAATACCGTAACGAACACTTTTGTCTTGGAGGAATCACCGAGTCCTGAGAGTATACGTTCAACTCGGGAAAGTAATTTAATAACGTTTCCTGACAAAAGATTAACGTTGGGCGCACGGCGGTGTAATGCAATCGTGAGGAGAGTTTTAAGTGAGGCTAGTGATGACAGTGGACGATTATATTGCTTGAAAGTGGAGGCTGTGGTGCTGAAGGTTTTTTGAGAGAGGAAGGGGAGTCATATGCTTGCAAAATGGTGTCAGCATGTGGTGAAAAAGTACTGAGTACTCGTTTTGCATTGATTATGTTTATGTGTTATGAAGGTAATATACGAAGTTAAAGGCTGGCAGATGACGATTGAACTCATGGTGAGATATAAGTTGTAAATACATTAAAAACTCATCTAATTTTCTAAAATGCTTATTTTGAAGAAAGAAGTAGTAGTAGTCGAATGTACAATGAAGTAAATAATCTAAAAACATTTTTGAAAATTGAAAAGGTAAAAAAAGTGTTGCGCATCAATTTCAGTTGATGATTTCCTATTTTTCGAGGTTGCTTCCTTGGTTTTAGATTAGATTGCTGAAATTTTAAAGAAAGTTAACAAATTATCATAAACTAGGAAATGAATCATGGGTGTTGTATGAATTACTCTCGTTTGAAAATGAAAAAAAAATTGCGAGTAAAACCAAGTGACTGTTGCAATTTCAATTAGGACTGTTTTAAGAAAAAAACATAAGAACAAAACAAGAAACAATTTATTTTGTCAAGAATGAATAGAGATTTAAGTTTATACTTTATGGTATTAATTTTTTGTTGTTGTTGTTTTTTATTTTTCATTTTTTAAATTTTACTGTATTCATCTATTTATTTATTTATTAATTAATCTATTTATTTGTTATTTTTTATTGGTGGATTGGGGGATACGTTGATGCAAAAAAGAGTTTCAACTCAAAATGCACTTCATATAAAAATGAACTTTATTTTCGAAGTTAGAGGGAAAACAGTAAAATATTGCTATCAATATTCTTCTTTGTTCCAATTACAAAATGTGAAGTTGAAATTGCGGAATCACAGATCAAAGTCTTTCATACTGAAAGTTTGTTCTGAACGAAAATTTTCAACATGGTAATACTAAGACGGAAAAATCATTTACTAACACATAATTAAGTACATATAATAATACAATAATCTCAATAACTAGAAAGCTGTGACAGTTCTTTCCTACCCGTAGGATAATTATGTCATATTATTTTACAAGATAAACAAGATTTGTTTTTGTTTTCTATTTTTAATCATTTTACACTTCAATTCAACCTTTTCAGAATCCATTTTCAGTCCATGCGTTCGTTCAACACTATGATAACGTTGACTACATTTGAAGAATTAGTGAATCTTTTCAGTATACTTCATAGTTTAATGAGTCCGATTTTCATACAATGAAAAAATGAATTTTACACAACCTTATATCTTTGTTATCCAAATAATGTAGAAGCTGAGATGTAAAAAAAAAAAAAAACAAAACTCTGAGCGCCATTGTGACATGAAGTCAGTTTATCCTGCGTTAAAGATGTAAGTGTCATAAACAGCCATACATTATTTCATTAAATTATTATCAAAATGGATGCAGAGAATTTTACATTTCAGCCCCTCACATCGTATACAAATTTATATTATTGTCTGAGTCAATTTATCCAAGTTCGATTTTTTTCACACCGCATGATTCGAAAAGAATCCATGTATGATCCAACATGTTTTTTTAGACTATTCTTACTTCAGCTTCATTTGGCATTTGCCGTAAAAGAATGAAAGAAAGCATACTTATTGTTCATATTACTCTACTACTACTACTACTACTACTACTACTACTACTACTACTACTACTACTACTACTACTACTACTACTACTACTACTACTACTACTACTACTACTACTACTACTACTACTACTACTGCTACTTCTGCTACTACTGCTACTACTGCTACTACTACTACTACTACTACTACTACTACAACTACGACTACTACTACTACTACTACTACTACTACTACTACTACTACTACTACTACTACTACTACTACTACTACTACTACTACTACTACTACTACTACTACTACTACTACTGCTGCTACTATCACCAACACCGATACGGTAGGAAAAAAATCTTGTACCGTGTCATTATTTCCGGAATTGCACTTCAATAGAACATACACACCGAGATATTTTTTGTTTTACCTACAATGCGATTTCACAAAAGGTTAACATGCTACCAGGTGAAAGGTCACGAACGCTGTTCAAACTTTACAAGACGCCAAGAGCACTAAAATCTTTTATTGTAGATTATCTTTTTTTTTTATCCATTCTCGCTTACTCTGTAACCTTTTTACTGACGCAGGGCTTATATTAGCGCACCCTTGAGCGTTGACAACCCTAGTAGTGCCAGCGTTTCTCAATGTCTAGGTTTCTCAGTACAGACGCTGATGCTTTATTTCTTTCCATAAATTCCATTTCCTTTCAGTATAAGAAGTTAAACAATATAGAGTAAATTCTAGATCAATAAATGTCTCCATGTTATGTAATAATTACCTTACAACTTCCAAAAATTTCTAAAAATTTAGATGTTAGTCGAATAAGTGCTTAAATCAATTAAAATTCGAACACAAAAATTACAACATATATAAAACATGGTATATCTCAAAAGATTTTGACAACATAGGTACAATAGTTTCAAGTGGGACCTTAGGGTGTGTAGAACCTTATTTAATCTTACAAAGCGCTGGAGAAATCTGAAAAATTTGACAATTATGATGTTGAGAGAGAGAGAGGGAGAAAGAAAGAAAGAAAGAGAGAGAGAGAGAGAGAGAGAGAGAGAGAGGGGGGGGGGGAGAGAGAGACAGAGAGTGAGAGAGAGAGAGGGGGAGAGAGAGACAGAGAGAGAGAGAGAGAGAGAGAGAGAGAGAGAGAGAGAGAGAGAGAGAGAGAGAGAGAGAGAGAGAGAGAGAGAGAGAGAGAGAGAGAGAGAGAGAGAGAGAGAGAGAGAGAGAGAGAGAGAGAAAACCAGTCTGTAAGTATTCTTAATTAACGAAATTTCGCCGTGCGACTTGAGAAAGAGAAAAAAAACCCAAAAAGGGTAAGTATCGTTTTGTCTCATTTGACTGAAAGAACAGATTGCGTGAGATCACATCACTTGGAGAAATAAAAAATAGTTGAAAGTTAGAATAGATTATCGATCAACTGGTCAGCAGAGTTGTGATGACAATATGTCGCATTGGCATTCTTGCTCAATTTATAAAACATTTTTGCCCAAACAAAAGGAGAAAAAAAAAATTAAAACTAAGATTAAGACAGTAAACGCACAAAGGTACGGCTGAGACAAATAGAGATACTAGTATAATAAAAAAAAAGAAGAAAACAACAAAATGAACTATAGCAAGATGGGTTAACACAAGAACAAGATAACAAGATGAAGAAGGACAAAGAGAAAAACAACAACACATGAGCAAACGAAAGGAAGTGGGAAAAAGGAAAGGAAACAAGTTCAAGAAGAAAAAGGCAATTACATGAAGAAAAGGAAAGAAGAAAAATATAAAAACTTTACCCTGCAGCGCGCACTTAATTTTTGCAACAAAATTAATATATTAGATGTAAGAGTAAAAGTGCACGATATCTTTGATATTTTTATAACAGTATATTTCTTAGTAGGTGTATTACCATGCTGAAATCATTTACTTTTGTGAGAATATTCTTTCCTTAGGGCAGTTTAAAATCGTGCGTTGAAATCTTATTTAATAACTATAATCATCTTGAAATAGACAGTATTTGTCCTCTCTATCACGATATGATCTTTCTTTGTGAGTAATCCATCTTTAATGATGTTTCTTTTTGCCTGTCGTGTTACACAAAGTGTTGTTCCTGAAGGCGATGGAAACTTGATGTACGCCACTGCAAATAATTTATATTTTTTTTTCTGATATATCATGTTTCCATTATTTCTCGTGATTTCTCATTTTGAAACGAGCCACTCATCAAATTGAAGCTAAAAAACTTGATCTCATCTTCTTCTACTGATGGTTTATCTGTAGAGATAAACTTATGTGAAGAGTCACATAGAGATATCCCGAAAACACGCATCAGCTTTATTTTTTTTTTTTTTTGTCCTCCGTAATGAGCAAAAAATATTTGAAAAAAAATTCTTTTGGTCTTATAAAACGAGATCTAAAATGAGATGGTTCTTGCATCACTTTCATGTTTTAGATTGTAGCACAGTTTCTCCTGAGTTCATATTTCAACTCCTCTAGTTTTGTCACGCACTGTCCAGGCTCACCGTCCATCGGTCAACACCAATCTCTCTCATGGGATCATCCGATTTCAACTGTAATAGATCCATTCAGTCTCCTATAGAAGACTTTAAAAGCCTGATACTTCAAACGAGAAGCTTAAAGCTTCTTAATGTTCTTTGTTTCCCCGGGCGACTTATAATGATGCCCTTGAGAAGAGTGAGCATCGTTTTATAGATGATTAAAATCTTCGTCAGATGATCCGTTAGGATTAGGATTCTTTTTTTGTTGTTGTTTATTTATGAGATTAGAAGTGTTACCCAACATGATAGCACTAATGACACTGCTTGATGATGTTGGCTAAAAGTGATAGTGATGATGAAAATGATTACAAAATTATAACGATCCTGACCACGACGACAATGGTGATAATGAATAACATAGACGGAATGAAAATTATGGGTGAACAAACAAGTAATGGAATTAATACGAAGAGACCGTGTGAAATAAGAACTTGCTTTATCTATTATAGATTCAGAATTTAATGACATTAACACTCATCGGCTTCCGTTCAAATATGATGAATTTTTGTATTTAAATGAGTAGTTAGTGTGCCAGTTGTTAACTGGTCAAAGAAAAAGATAAAACGATTCGTAACCGTACACCATTTGCGTTTTTATTACAATATTTAAGGTGAAAAGTCGAGAAACTACTATATAAATGAAAAGCACTCCAGGTAATTTTTTTCAAGCTGACGTGCTTGGTTTCGTCTCCTCTTTGATCTCTATCTAAATTTGTACAATCCATGTTCGACCTAAGCTGAAACATCCTATTTAGGAGTTTGTTCGACAAAAAGACAACTAGGGATTTCTTTGCGATATAATGAATTTAAAATGAAATATAATATAAAATGCATTCATTCTCAGTTTCACAGAGAGGGCAAGCTCATAGAAAATATTATTATTTTTTTAATGTAAACTAAAAAAGAAAGAAAGGAACAGAGATTAGATGAAGATTTAAAACAACAAACATCTAGAAAAGCTAATTACTAAAAGCTTAACCTATCATATAATTGTCCCATATCATTCATAATTTACTTCTACTTTGTGTAAACGAGAGCTTATGATTACACCATTGAAAAAAGAATATCACTACCAGTAATGCTACTGTTTTTGTTTCATGATTTGATTTAGAAAAATTAACCAACTAATTCTTCTGGGTTTTTTTTTTTTTTTTTTTAAATCAGATTTGATTATGTCATCGAAATTTGGGTTAACATACATCGATCTTTTTCGTAAATTCTAGGTTTGTATAACTAAGTCCTATAAGTTTCTGTCGCCTAAAGTCACCGACCCCCCCAAGAAAAAACAAAACACACATACACACTATATATATATATATATATATATATATATATATATATATGAAATATATATAATTCGGCTCGCTATCGTTGTTGTAATCCTCTGGCTTCAACCGCTCGTAATAGCCGCTAACAACTGTCGTGGGTCAATCTATATACAGCGGTCAACTTAATATATAATGCAAATCTTGAATAGACTCAATAATTTTTAACCTACTGCCTCATAACAATTTGTATTTTTGATCATTCGAGACAAACAGACAAGCTTATCTGCCTTTGACACTGATCATGATGACTGTAGTGATGACATTGTCATTGTTAAAGATGGTCATGATGACGATAAGGGCATGACAGGTGATAAATTAATTTTGTAGCTCTCATGTTAATTATGTTTATTATGATGATAATTGTAATGATATAGACAATGATAATGATGATAATATTCATGATGATAATATGATTAGCTGACTTTTATGCCAGGAAGGATAATTTAAAACTGACATTTTAAGCATTTTATTCATTATAGTTTTTCTAATGTTACACAACGCTTTATCTAAAGAGTAAATTAACGTGAAACGAGAAAATAAAGCTTTTTTTTCATAATCCATTTTCATTATTTGTAAGATAATCATGGGTAATCTGAGCCTTTATGCTGCTGAATCGCGTCGTGCGTGGCGCCGTTGCATTGGATCAAACAGAAGAGCTAACAATTCGTTTGACATCTAGAGCCATCTTTTTGTCTTGGAAACATTGTTATCGACTCGCAAATATTAAAAAAGAAAGATAAAATGGAAACTAATTAACAGTTTTTAAGCTTCTCAGCCTCTGATTACCTGGGTTTTATGAAAAAAAAAATTCCTTTTTATTATTAGAATATTATTCGAACCTTACATGTACATCTGCTGTTACATAAAGTAATGCAAGAATGGCAATCTCCACCACAGAAACAATCAAAACGATTCGATGTGCTCATGTAATTTCGAAAGTCCCAGAAATGTGATATTTGTTAAAACATCATGTTTGGCCTCAATTTCCTAGAAACTATAATCTAAAAAAATCACTAGTTAGTATATTATAACTATCGGATTGCAAGTTTTGTGTAAAAGCAAAATAATAAGAGGTTACAGTCGTTTAAGAGGCATCATTCTGTTACTCGCCCTACATATAGCCACTTTGTTAGTCCATCCAACACCTTTTTTCGCGGTTTTTTTTTCTCTGCTGCGTTTTTCTTCAATTATTCCAGTTGTCAAAAGATTTTCTCCTTTCTCACTCAATATCTAAAAAGGTTGCCTGGCGATTACGTATTGCTTTTGCTGTTCAAGTCCAACTCTTTCTCTCTGTTTTCTTCTTCAACAATGTCTAGAAATAGTCTTCTTTATTTTCTGCCATTAATACAGTGTCATCAGCGTATCTCAAGTTGTTTACGTTATGCCCTCCTACTTTAATTCCTGGGTATCCTTCTCAGTTTCTCACAATTACTTCACTATAGGGAGGGAAAAGGTCTCGGAAAAGTACACATCCTTATCTGACACCTTGCTTTACTCTGACATTAGATTTACTGAAAACCCTGATTAGTTTAGTCAAATGAGGAGAAAAAAAAATACCTCAGATGTACTCAAACTGGGTATGGATTTAAAGAAAACTGAGTTCTAATTTAAAAGTTACACTTTTCTTCATGATGGGTTCAACTGAGTAGAACGCTTTAATTTGATTCACAGCTTTTTAATTCGGTTAGCAAAAATTTAATTGTATATTTCTAAAAAAAACTTTTTTTTTTCACATTGCACGTCGCACTCTACGCATTGGGTATATTATATGGTTAAGCAGCTAAAAGCTTTTGTGTTAAAACCAAAGTAAACATAACTGACTGGAAAAAGAGTTGTTTTATTGTACTTTGATATCAATTATACCTGTATGGGTGTACATTTGAATGAAAATTTTTTAAACAAATATTCAGAAAGAAAAGATCTTTATAGGTACGTAGTATAAAAAAGGTTTCGTTGTTTGTTTCTTGTTTGTTTTTTTTTTTTTTTTTTTTTGTTTTTTTTTAAAGATTGAACCAACTTGTTGGAATCTGCCTTTTTCCTGTTTGCTCGGCTGATTTAAATTTTCAACACATATTGCAGGGCTGCCCAAAACACAATCATAAGTGGGAAAATTTCTGACCTGAGGAAAAGCCATCAGGCATTGGACGTGGAGTTAAGCAAAAGCCTGTAGGACTTTCACTGCACTGCAACGTTTGTGATGGAGACGTGCCTTCCCATATAATGTGAACGAGAAGAGAAGAGGAGGAAAAAAATATCCTAGACAAAGGAAAGGTCCAAGATGCAATGAGACCGTTAATGAGAATGGTTGAATCGTACTTACTCTCTGGATTTTTCATGTTATTGACGAATGTATTATTTCTTGAATACAAAAACGAAATGTAGATCAAGTTCCTTTTAGATCACAATTGCTGAAAGCAGACTGTGACCAAGCCTGTTTTCCTTCAAAAATATATCAGGTAAGACAAGAAAAATAAAAAGAGGGCACAGACCGTTACCTTTGGAAGTGAAAACTAAGAGTAGAAGCTAAAATGACAGCATTAATACACAGCAGCGAAGCTGCATGTGATAACTTAGATAAACCAGCTTTAAAAGGTGCAAAACAAAAGCCTGCATGATCCCATTTGAAAGAGAAGAACGATAATTATGTTACTGAAACATGAAGAGACATTTTAATGCAGTGAGTATGGCGCGCGCTATGGTGACTGACATTTATGGGTTCCCCGATATCTGACTATTATATGGATTTTTAAAATTATTTTTAAAAGCATCGGTTTGCTCGAAAAATGAATCGAAATATGAAAAAAAAAATCCAATGGTTACAGTAACTTGGGAAATAATTATTTTAGCTAAAAACCTGTATTCTTATTTTTTTGAAAATCCATATTGTGTAATATCCATCAGCACATTGTGCTCAATATCCTAAATTGAAATATGGAATTTGATGGCTTTGTATTTGATATTTTTCACTCATTACTTCAACTTTATTCTACTTAAAATAAGAAATTCATTGGTGCAAAGTGAAGAAAAGAAAAGTTTTTTTAAGTTGTGGTAAGCCGCCTATTGTTCTGAATAATACAGCTCAAGCCGCAGGGCTATTTTAGCAGCTTCACCTTTCTGGCATACAAAACGGATATGTGTACGCTTGATCTAGCTTGAGCTTTTGTATATTTATCGAAAGCCTAATATGATTTTGCGTTGGTATTGTAAATTTGGTAATAGTGTAAACTGTAAGCGTGTAGTGGTTGTCAACTAGTTGAGTTATACATTATAATGGCAAGAGAAACTCAATACATGTTCATTTCTCTTATTTGCATCCGATTAAGTTAAATGCGCTTAAATGGGTAGAGGGAGAACGCAAAACGCGAACAAATGGAAAGTTAAGAGCACTGCCTTAAAGGCATTAAAAAAAAAGCTTTTGCAGTTACTTGCAAAGTTTAATCATACAGCAATTCGAATGTTTCTTTATTTTAAAAAAATGTTGGCTTCATCTGCTTTGTCCGACTTAGTTATGATATTATTTGCCAATGTTGCTTAACACACAGTCAAAATGTCCCGAGGATTTGCGAAGTATATGGTATTTACAATTTGTTTATCACTGGATAACCATCTGGTTAAACTATATTTAATATGACGTTAGGGAAAAATAATATCAGCATTATTGTCATCCATTTTATTAAGTTTTATTTGGTAAAATTTTCCACATGTACAGCCGCAAAGGACCATTAATTTTTACCAATTGTTGGTTTTAGAATTAAATCCATTTATTCATGGACTATTTTCAGGACAGCAATTTGAGACTTTCATTGAAAAACATCGGTTCATCGTAAAAACTATGGTCTTGTTGATTTAATGTCATGAAATATAACGATCCATTCTAAGTATTTTTCTTAGTTTCTTTCTCTAAGTGAATCTTCAACTCTCAACCCGTTTACCCTATCTCTGTCTCTGTCTCTGTCTCTCTCTCTCTCTCTCTCTCTCTCTCTCTCTCTCTCTCTCTCTCTCTCTCTCTCTCCCCCCCCCCCCTCTTTCTCTCTCTCTCGCTTTCTCTCTTTGACTCTGTCTCTGTATCTCTCTGTCTATATGTCTCTCTGTCTCTGTCTGTCTATCTCTCTCTTCTAATATCAATAGGATACTCGTGCTTCATTCTGTTTTTCTGATTGAAAATAGAATTGTTGTCAGAAGCATTAGCAATTAGAATTAGAATTTCTCTACCTGTCATTAATTTCATAAATCTTTCTTTTTAGGTTTTCCGCAATCTTTTTTTTCGCACTTTCATAGCTTTTAAATATGCCCCTGCCAATTTTCTCTTTCTCTTTCTCTGTCTGACTCTTTACTCATATTTTGCCAGATGCTATTTTTGTCCGTCCGTCCCACTCTTCTCTCCATTTTCTCTGTTTTTTAAATCTAGATTTTATCTATGACTGATTTTGGAATCAACTTGCGCAGTCTTTAAGTACATCTATAGACTATATACCTATTAAATGGTCAAAGCATGTTCATACAATTTCTCTTATTGTCCATGACCTGTTTAACTTTATTCTTTGAAATATTTGACCTGCATTTTACATACTTTTTTTTTTATAAACAGCGCCACCGGCTCCCTTTATAAGATTCTGAAAGACTAGAGAAAAATAGCGATTTTGAACCACTTCAACGCAACAGAACGCTGGTATCAGTGGGTTTTAGGCGTTATTATTATTAACTTTCTTCTTCTTCTTCTTCTTCTTCTTCTTCTTCTTCTTCTTCTTCTTCTTCTTCTTCTTCTTCTTCTTCTTCTTCTTCTTCTTCTTCTTCTTCTTCTTCTTCTTCTTCTTATTATTATTATTATTATTATTATTATTATTATTATTATTATTATTATTATTCTTGTTATAATGATTACCATCATCATCATCATCATGGTTAGAAAAAATGAAAGGAGAAAAACGAAAAATCTATTTCGCATCTTCTTTAGAGGCAAAAAAAAAATGCATTAAATTTTAAGTGACTTCATGAAATAGTCATCAATACAGCGCCTTATGTATCCCTTGCAAGAATTTTTCTAGTTTAAAATAGATGAAAGTCAGCATGAAAAATAACACACACACACACCTCTAAAATAAATAAGTATTGTAAAATGAAGCCAGCAATCATGTTACTAGCAACGAAATCAGAACTCAAACGCTACCAATATTATGTCATTTAACACTCTAGAGAGTCGCGTCAGACGACACTATAAAGTATGCCTTTTCCTCTTGTTTTGATAAGCTCCCTACGAAAGTCGAATATATTTTCACTTTAATGAGAAGAGAAGTTACAGTGAGTTAAGTCAGTAATTACAGATTGTTATATCTTTCTTTCTTGATCCATTTACAAACTCCTTCACAAGACTGACTGCACATGGATGAATTTAAATATCATACCGGTTTCATGGCAATATGAAACATTGGAAGTCATGTTAAAATGTTTCCCTAATTTTCTCTTGATAACTTAATTAGGGTTTTAGATCAATAGCTTTGAAGCTGCTTGAAATACAACTCTGAAAGATTACTTTAGTTTTTGCAAGAAATATTTGAACGAAGTATGAGAGGACCACAATATATTCAAGCATTTTCAGTCATTAAGTTAAAAATTCTTTTCAAATTTAAATCGGCAATTAAAAAATACACTATTGAGGTATCAATTGAAAAGATCAGTCTCAAATGATTTCGTTACATACATTTTTTTCTTAGCCTGCACTATTTTTTACTCCAGTTGAGATAATCAGTTTATTTTCTAATTGTATAGAATTTTACAGCTGCTTTAAAGCTTTAGTAGAGGGAAATCAACATAGTCTTTTACTTGCAATACTTTATATTGTCTACTAAGTGCTTATAATCTGTTTTGAGGATATTACAAGTACCTACAAGTACACGTCTCTACGATTCTGTAAGTCTCTGTCGTATTTTGACTTCATGAATTTTAGACGATGGAGAATCAGGAAGAAGAGAAAATCGATAACTTTTCACAAACAGAAATGCATTAGCCTTTGTTTTGTTTCTCTTTTGTCCCGCTTAACTCAAGGTTTCACACTGAAGACTGATTGTCTACTCACACGCACGCAACCATTGACTTTTCAAATAGTTCAGCGTTTATACAGAATTATAAAATCAATTCAATTTCTGTGTCACCAGGCAAAAGATGTCTAATTAGCTAACATGTCCTTCCTATCGGCCTTTCTTTCTTTTAATGTATTAAGGCTGATTTGCCTCGTGTAAAGCATTCAAATATGGCGAAATCTTTCAATACAAAATCTCTACAGTAAAAAAATAGTTACAATTCCCTATTACCCTCTATTGTGTTCTTTGGTATACACTGTGGCACAACAAAGTTCATTTTACCAAAAAAAGTACATCCACAACACAACTAGTGAGAATCATTTCGATTTTCCGCCAGAACCTGGACTGCTCCATTATATATTAAACAAACGTTGATTTCTCTTGATTACATCCCTAGAGGTGGGAACACAGTCAGGTCCCATCGCTCTCTGTCTGAGGCAGAGATGTGATGGAGTACAAGCTAGTCAGGGTTAAACCAGTTAAACGAGTCATAGCTTCGCTACGATATATAGACTACAACTGGAGCTTCAACCTCAACTCTTTCTGCTGGTCTTGTCGGTAAAGAAATCCGTCTTATTTGTTGCTCTCTTACTTCGGCGATTAATCTTAATCTTGCTTTTCTTGTTTTGTTATGTTTTTTGTTTTGCTTCTAATTTATTTTTTGCTGCGCCCAAAATATATTGTAGTAGATCGTGCATGGTCAGGCTTCCAACAGCAAAACTCTTGACTCTAGTTTTTCCGATACGATTACAAAGGAAGTAGCTGCTAAGACACACAATAACCACCTGTATTGCGGGGGCAGGTAAAACTTAAAAGTGGTTGTTAAGTATTTAGAATTATTGCTCCCCAGGGAAAAATACGCGGGGATTACCATTTGAATAAAGTTTGAATTAAGTAAAACATAATAAAACCTAATAACATTTCTAAGAAATCAAATTATAGAAGATAACTTTAGAGACATGTCTAGGCTCGAGTAGGGCGAAGATGGGAAGATAAATGTGATAAAAGAGCTAGGAAAAAAGTGAGAAGAAGAGAGGTAAATGGAGATAGAAAGATAGAAAGAAAAAGAATGGGGAAGGAAAGCAAAGAGTAGCACAAAAAGGGAGATTTTTTTTTATAATATATGTTATCAAAATAGAGTTATAAATTGTAAAGAAAGCAAACAAATGAAAATTCATATTAACTTGAAGAGAAGCTCTTCTTGATAAACCCTATGCTCAAAATTAAAAGAAAATATTTGCATTTCAAACGATGACCATGTAAAAAAACTTAAGAAAAAGAAAAGAAAAAAAAACTTTAACCGTCACCATATTAACACGAGCAGCATCAACATCTTTTAGAGAAACGGTTCATGAGAAAAGCAATGACTGATAACAATCCCCTAGTCTGTTTTATCACAAAATCATAATGAAAGAAATAGAAAACTAGGCCGAGAGGGCGTGGCTTATACACTTTTTCTCCAGTGCTTCTTAAATATTGATAATTATTTGCCTTTCAAAAGCAAAATTAGCCACAGGAGAGAAGTGACTTCCCTTACCGCTGTTACAACGAACTGTCTAATCATGGCATGAAAAATTGATCGGACAAGAAAACAAGTGCTATCTGGTTTCCTAGTGGCAAGATTACCAAGCCATCCCGCAGGGAAATCACTTTAATCAGTCCTTCATCTGATACAGTTAAAGATTCTTGTCTCCACCCCCCTCCCCCCTTTTTTTTAAAATTCAATTCTCATATCATGATAGAGAAGCTCTACTTTTTCTCTCCACTTTTCTCTGCTTTTTATCTTCCCTTTGTTCTCTGCTCCAAGACATTTGCATTCTGGAGTTATATTTAAACGGAAAAATTGCTGTTCAAATGACAATGGCATTTGAAATCGAGAACAAAACTAAATATCAAATTTATTAAAACTGCAAAACAAATTGACAATAAAGGCTATTCTGGGTAAAACTATTATAATTATTAGAATTTCATAACGGCATTCATAACAAACAATTTTTTTAAGCTCTCCACTTAGTTATTTTCCAAAAGACAAATTGAACATTTGCAACATGAAACTGGAAGTAGATAAAATCGTTTTACTTAGAGAACAGTCTGCCATTCATAAAAAACTATGTAACTGGGCTTGTATATCAGAAGTGAATGTACTGTTATCTTGAAGCTTAAGTTGTTATGACATACCATTTGCCTTAGGCTATTACTATGCTAAACTTAAGTTTACATCACACTTTTCATCTCATTTAATATTCACTTTTACAATATGGAATCATGTGACTTATTTCAGCAGCATTCAGTATATGTCTCGAATTCCTTTACATTTGTTATTCGGGTTAAAAGTTTTCTTTTTTTTTATCATACAAAAAGAAGGTAACCCCACAAAAAAATATTTATTCTCCTCGAGAATGTAATGTCTTCATTACATTGAAATGTTTAGCAAATAATACTCATAGTTGGCGTCTAAAGATGTCTCTACATAATAACCAATTTTATTGCATTGAGAAGAGTAATTCTTATTGAACATCTTTCCTCAAGATGTTCAAAAGCCATGACCCAATAATGAAAAATAATGTAAAACGTTTGACATACCTTGTACGCAAAATTATATTTGGTATTCAAGAATAAAAATTGACTTAACACTAATAACAGGGTACGGATCAACCAAGATCGCGAGAGGTAAAGAGAGAAAAGGAAGATGTGGTGAGAGGAATATCCTTATCTTGCATCGACACAAGAAGCCTTCTTGTTACAACGATTTATAAAATTGAAGTTGGTTTAACGACTAGAGTCATCTCCACATACGTCACAAGTCATGTGTTAAGGAAATCGTGTCTAACATGTGTGAAGCCCTTAATTGAAATCATCTCATGCAATATGGGAGTTAAATTTGGTCATCTAGAACATCTATCTCTAACTTATTTACCCTCTCATAAATATCTGTTTTTCTTTTCTTTCTAGTTTATTTGTCGTTTAGTTTTGTTTTGTCTCATCTTAAGGATGGACTTAGGCTATCATGACGTCTTTATTGTGATCTTGAAAGTTGGGTCAGTGACGGGCTTCAAGAAGACGAGAAATAGCGAAAAAAAAAAAATAATAAAGATTCAAGACAAGCGGCAAATTGGATTTTTTTTTTAAAATGCAGGGCTACAAGAAGAGCGTTTGGTTACTGCCTGTCGGTGATATACACACCACAAAAATTTAACATAGCTCATGTATTAAATCTAATACTTTTTAAAATGTTTAATTTTTGTTTAAAGCACGTTGTGAATTACATAAGGGTACTTGTATCTTTTTTATTTCCTAGTTCCGCGTTATGATAGTAAGCATTGAAACATGGAAGAGAATTTCCTATAGTCAGCGACGTTAATTTTTTTTTTAACATAGACAAATTAGAGACATAATTTCAAATTGAATGTCACAGTACAGTTTGTTGTATGTACAAGCATAATTTTCATTTTCTTTCAGGAGTTTTTATGTAAATTTCGTTCTGTTTCCAGGTCTTGTTTTTATGTTAGATGAAAGTGTGAAGCCAAAAACTTACTTTTTGTATTGTTTGTAGTTTATAGAGATGCACTATATACCTCTTATATTTTTATCATGACTTGCAACAAATTGTACAGACTGAAGCAGATTAAATAAACACGAAATGAATGAATATTATGATTAAAATAAAATATAACGGGTGGTATTCCTAGAACTATACAAAGCTGGAACCTTCCCTGGAAATTCCATAGGGTATGCTCGTTTCTGATTTCGTAATTTTATGTGTACCGTGGTGTAAAAGCTTAAACAAGATTTTGTTCTGTTTTTTTTTTTTAATTTTTATTTTTTATAACCAATAGCAAGTTTGACAACTATAAAAAACAGTTAATAGAATTGAAATTACCTCAAATGAGTTCCACTGACTTCTCTATGGTTAATCCTGATTTTTATCAAATGTGTGTCATTAATCCCTCCATCATCATAATATGTACCACTTCCACGAACCAAAATGGTAAGAATTACTTTTGTCATTCTGATATTTCACCGATTTTTCATTCTGTAGTGTACATTATTTCTACGTTAGATGTCTTAGATTACAGAGAATTGTTCTTTTTAAACTTTTGCAGTCCCTTTACAAATCTAGTGAGTCCAAATGTCACCAAATCAATTCAAACGGGAAAAAAACATAACAAAAGCAAGAGGATCATATAAAAAATAAATATACGACGGGTTTTCATAATAAGATATGCCCTTGTATATTCTCAAAAAGAAAAGCAAATGCCACAGCAAGTAACAGACACCATCGAAAAAAAGGTGTATCTTTGAGAAAAAGTATCTTTCAGGCCTATTTTAAACCACTATTAGTCCAACAATGTCAGTTTATTGTAAAAGATTTTCCACTGGTGAATAATGAGAATTTAACAATATTCTTTTTGTTATCAGCCATACTGATGATTTGATAAATCCTGACGTTTTTCAAGAATGACATTTTTTGCTCAGATTTTACAATACTCTTCCAAACAGTTGTCAAACTCGATCAACCTGAAACCAATGTGTATGTTTTTTGACAATACTCAGGCATTAGCCACTGATATTTATCAGCTGGTTTCATCATCACGTACTCATTATTCTATTCTCCCTTGCGAAATTGTTTCCAGCATTTATAAACAGTTTTGGAAAATGTTATTGGCTGCGATAGGTCTTTGAATCCTATATTCAATAAAGCGTAAACTGAGAAAGTTTTTCAAAACTCTTGTTCCAATTTACAGTGCAAGTAACAATAGTAAATGTTAATAAGATAATGCATTGTGGATTTGGATTGCATTTATTTTTACTTGAATACATAAAAGTAACCTTATTGTCGGACATAAGGATATCAATGACTAAATAGCTATGAAACTTGGAATTTTTTGAGTTATATGATTACTTTAAAAATGCTTTAGGATATTTCATATTTTAAGAAATAATCTAGAATATCTTTCAAATTTTGATTGTTTCACCTTCTCTTTTGACCTACATCTTATTTTTCTAGAATCTGTGTTCAATGTAAAACGATTTGTCAGTTGCACTATTGTTGGCAAACATAGATCTGTGTGTTAGAAAAATAAATGAATCTAGAATCTAGTTTAAAATTATTACATAATATCTCCACTTTCAAGTCAATATAGAAATA
The DNA here is from genome assembly GCA_033675545.1 of Elysia crispata. Lineage (NCBI taxonomy): Eukaryota > Metazoa > Mollusca > Gastropoda > Plakobranchidae > Elysia > Elysia crispata. Next base: position 788,120 of record JAWDGP010002673.1, on the reverse strand, counting down.
AAAAAATCCCAAACTAATTTCATTTAGTTTTTTTTCCCCATTGCCTCTTGGAATCATTCAGTGGCATTTGTTTTTCCTCTTTTAAGCCATTCCCAAGTTTGTATGCATTTGCATGCTTTATCTTGAGCTTTGCAAATTTATGACATCATTTCAAATTTGCTGTATGTACCTTTATAGTTTTTAACTCAATTGATGACACCTGCATAGATTGTGCTTGCATTTGACTGCAAAAGCAATATACTTTCAATTAACATTTTAAAGATCAACATAGTTAATATCATTGCTATCTTCAGCAAACTCTGAAAATTATGTGCATGAAATTAAATCATTCCTTCAATTATTCTCACACTTTGCATGTCTTTCTTTCAATGAAAGCTTTTATGTCTATTTTGCCAAATTACAAAAGATAAATGTTGCGCAAAATAAAAACCAGACAATATAATCAAAGTGTTCCATGACTGTCAACTTACAATATCATCCAACTATAAATTCAATATAAAAAAAGTAACCAAACAAAATAAATGTTGAGGATCAATTCATTTATTTTATGTATTTTTGCATTGTACAACATTAACATTTGTAATGTCTTTGTTTGAGGTATAAAATAGCATAATTCTTTCAGTTCATACAGCAACAAATTCTGAATTTCAAATCCAAACTGCTAAGATTTATGCTAAACAAAGAAAAATGTGAATAATTCATAATTAAAGACAAAATTTAGTCACCTTTGGGGGATTTGTATGAGTACAGGAATGAAAATTAAATAAATCGAGAAACAATGTTTCCAGTATACTTTATCTGTCGCCAGACTCCCTTGGAATTCTTTACTGGAGAATCCAATTCAAACAAAAACCTCCACAATAATTAAATGCTATGACAAACATCTTTATTTCTTCATTCATCAATCTTCAGTTTCATGCATGGAAGATTACTAAAAAATTCAAAAAAGAATTCAAAGATAGCATAAAGATGTTTGAAAGGACTTTTAATTTTGATAAATGGAGACTTCAAATGGAAAAAAAAATATCATTTTGTATAAAACTTTGAGCAGAAGTGTTTGTGATTGATCTGAAAATGTATCCATGGATCCTTTTAAGAGGTTCAAGGTACACAAAGATACAGCTACGGTAAGCTTCATTTGCAGAGGAATAAAAACCTCTGACAAATGTCAATAGATCCAGGAATGTATCCAGGAAGAAAATTTTAAGAGCCATAATTATGCTTGTTTTTGTTTGGGAAAAAAACAGAAATATAAAACACTTTCAGGATAAAAGAACATTTGTATCAAAACTTGAAAATCACTTTAACTGGCATGAATATTCCTCTGGACAAAATCGATGTAAAAGGAGGGCAATGCTCCAATTTAATTCCTATTTCTTCTTTAAAACTTTATGATTCATTTACAGCATACAAAACTCATTTTTAAGTGGAACAATCACAGCATGTGTTTTAGAATGATGCATGTCCAAAAACAGTAGATGCAACAGAGTCAAAATGTGCTTCCAGAAAACTTAAATATTGGCTTCTGATATTCAAGGGCTGTCCCTTTCAAAACTTTCTCAAACAAGAGCTGATTCTGTCCTGAACACAAGGTAATACATTCTCCAGTGTGAACAATTCCATGAATTATTAACTATAGTCACTATGATTCAGGAAAAGCATTCAAATTAAATAAACAAAGAAAAAAACTAAAAAAAAAACCCAAATCACTTCAATCTCTCCAAGAGAGTGATGTAAAGTATACATATACAGTTTAGATGTTTTAGTGAAGTCAGGAAAGCATATACATATAAAATTGTAAAGTCATACTTAGGTAAAAATTGTCATAGTTCTCAGACATTATGTTACTCCTTTCTAAAAAGTTAGAAAATATCCAAAGATTTTAATTAACCTGGCATTCAATGACAAAAACATCTCACTTACTGATCATACTGTGAGCACTAAAAGAAAAGAAAAAAAAAAACATTTGTTCTTGAAAGACTTACTCTCTCTCTTTCTTTTCATATATTTTTTTCTAAGCATTATTCATCCTCACATATACATTTAAAAAAAAAACACATCAATTTTATCATCTGACATCAAAAACCCTCTCTCTTCTCTTTACATGCTCTTCAAACAATAATCATAGTTTGTAAGATATATTATCACAATTTTAGGAAGATGGGTACCTCTCAATCAACATCGCATGGCCCTGAAAAGAAATTGGAGAAAAATGAAAGATTTATTAACTCACTCTTGCTCACTGCTACTAGCAGGAAAAGTATTAGCAAATGCCCTTTACTTGGAGCTTAATCAAAATAAACTTCAGAGCTGAATCAGCTTTCAGTATTTGATATTACATCACATGATTGTGCTGTCCATATACAACAACCCAAAGTGTTGAAAGATTTACATTAGTGCAAATGCTTAGAGAAATCAATATCAAATGTGTTGCCATTTGTCAAATATCATCCCTGATGAAGACCTAAGCTCTTAAACAAAGCAAAAGAAAGAAAAGATTGAAGACTGGACCATGCCCTAGCACAAATATTCCATCAGTAGCTGCCCTTGGTGATAAAGAAAATCAAATGGGTCAGAGTAAATCCTGTGCAATAACATGTTCAAAAACTGATAACTCTAAACCCTTCAGACCCTTTCATTCTCCATTTTTAAGAACAGGAGTTGGTAAATTCCACTATTGTTGTTTTCAGATACCTCTTCTAGAAATGACCATCTCAACCTAAATCCTTCAATGCAGAAATGATTTCTTATGTAAGTAAGATGTTCTGAAATGGCTGGATGACAAGGCAAAGATATTTTCAAGCAGTTGAGATGAGTCAAGTCTTTGTATATCTTTGTAACAGACTCTGAATAAACTTCCAAAAAAAAAGTGAGAAACAAATATACATAAAAAAAAAAAAAACAACTATCATACAGATTTCTTTCAAGTTTGCATTAAAGTACTGGTATTGTTCAGTGTGTAGTGATAAATCATAGCTCAAAACATTGTTTTCTGATATAATCCCAAGCCACCTCACATATAGAGAATTGAAAGTTAAGAGAGAAAAAAAAAAGAGACAGAGAGAGAGAGAGGGAGAGAGAGAGAGAGAGAGAGAGAGAGAGAGAGAGAGAGAGAGAGAGAGAGAGAGAGAGAGAGAGAGAGAGAGAGAGAGAGAGAGAGAGAGAGGGAGAGGGAAAGACACAGAGAAAGAGAGAGACAGACAGACAGCAGACAGGAGAAAGAAAGTTCTGCTTACATGTCCTCCAGCAGCACAAGCAGCCAACAAAGCCAACTGTCCTCCCTCCTTGATGAGTCTGTTGGCTGCGGTAGTCACCAATCGCACACCTGTAGCTCCAAATGGGTGACCCAGGGAGAGAGAGCCTCCCCACAGATTCATCTTATCTAGTGGAGGTGCACCAGCCTAAAGAGGAAAGGTGAATGGGAACATTTTTTTTTTGAAGAATACAAAATTGATGGGAGTGTCACATAAAAAGATAAAAAAGTATTGTTCTTTTTTCATTCAAGAAAGAAAAATTATTGAAGAATGAAAATGGAAGATATTTATCTCAAGTCGAGAATTTCCGTAAGGCTACATACTAGCAAAATTAAAAGACCCCACCCACCATCTCCCCCCAAAAATCCCTCCAAACTAAAAAAAAAAGTTTATGCTAAAAGCACTTTCACAATAAAGTGTTTAAACAAATATTCAATTGAATTATTGATTCGATATTCTCCAATTTCAGGAAAATATTTAGATGCACGATTCTGCAAGCTGCCTTAACTTTACAACAAGAGAATGAAACTAAGCCGTACAAGATAAAGTACTTGTCTGCTCTCAAAACATATATATGTACACTGACCAAGTTAGAGGATCATGTAAGAAGTGTACACAATCTTATCAAATGATAATAATTTTTTTACTAATGAAACCAATATTTCTTTTAGCCCTTGAAAATTTAATGACCTAAATGTTGATTTTAAATGAGGAAACATTTCAATGTAAAATATGCACTTGATACATGTCTCAAAACAAGTCCTAATTGGTCAGATGTCAGAAATTTGAAATTGTAACTTGAAAAAAAAGTTATTTGAAAGTTGGCGAAATCCTCTTTTTTCTGACTATGACATACAAGTTGAATTGTGAATATGTCCTCATAGATAATTGATGAATTTCCTGCAATTTTCACCATTGACACGCAAAGGAAAGCGCATTTTTCCAACTATGTGATATGGGCAATATGGGACTCATTTGGACTGGTCACCAGACATACTGCCGTCTTAGGACTGTTAAGAGACATCATAAGTCTTTGTCATTTCACATACTTTGCCACTCATTCCCATGTATGTCTTTCCAAAGAAGTCAGAATCAAGTGCTTTCATGTTGGCAAGAATTTGACCCTGAAAAACATAAGCACATTTGACAATTACAATGATCTTGGATTTATGGACTTTATTTTTTATTTTTTTAACACTTTTTCCATGCCATGGTCACACTTAACCACTTACAAATTGCTTCTTATTAGGAAATTCATATTCCTTCTTTATATTTGCTATAAATAGAAGGATAAGTTTATCGAAATAAAAATTGATAATTGTCTCCACAAGTTCTTTAATGGTTGTGCCATCTCTCTTTCATCAAAATATATCACACACAGGGTCTGCCTACATCATGCAAATATATTTGAATTTAGATGAAAAATATTTTTAGAGAATCACAGCTTTCAAAGTGTTTCATTTGTAATTTTAAAAGAAACTGGGGGAACAAAATGTAAAACTTACTGCAAAAGCTTCATGATACTCAAAAACATCTATGTCATCCAGTGTCAGCCCTGCCTTTTTCAATACTCTTGGGGTAGCATAGGCAGGTCTGGGTAACAAAAGAGAGTGATTGATTAGTTATTAAAAAAAAAAAAAATAAATGTGAAATATGTTAAAAATCTCATTTGAACTTATATTGCGATGCAAAAAAGTAAAGTCTTCATGGATTCCTCGAACTACCTTGGCAATTTTGACAGGTTAAAGAAAGGTGTGTTTGAACATTGACCTGTTGTAGCCTATCTACAGCAGCTGCTCTGTTTGCCATATGTTACTGCTTTCTGTGTTTTACTGACTAAATTGATGCACAAATAAGGTTTAATCCTTGTAGTAAACATAAAAGCCTATATTCTAGCTCAAAATTACATTTTGAGCACTATTCTCCTTATCTTGATCTTTTCCTTTCCCTTTTTTTTCCTTCTTTGTTTAAGTAACTGATTTTCTGATCAAGCCAACAACTTGAGGACATTTTCACTTAAAGTCAAAATCTCGTGTTGGATGGGAAAAGGTGAAACCCATAAAAGATGGTTCAGGTTAGGGATGTGTGGGCGGGATATAGCTCTTAGTTTGTAAACCAAATTCATACAGTCAGTAAGTCGCTGTGTATTAATAGCATGCGCAACAAGGCCTGGGCTGAGTTAGAGTGTTCTTGCACGGGTGTGTAGGGCATTGGCTGGATGGAGGCTGTGTGTGTCTATATCTAGACCTAACTTATCGTTGGCTCCCAATATTTGTGGCAGACAATGCACTGTCTTCTCTCCGCCGCCACTCCCCTTGACCAATAACATCTTTTTCAGAGACTCCAACAATACTAAATGTTTTTTTTTTTTTTAAATTAGGTCTTTTTTTTTTTGGGGGGGGGGGGGGGGGGTGTTGGTGGTGTGAAAACAAAAGTCTCAATCCCATACTAAAAGAGGGTGAAGCTGAAAAAATATAACAAAAATTGTAGGTATTTACGAATATTTTGTGTGATACATCAATTTGTTTAGATAAACCTCTTTTCAGACTTAGTATGGTTTTCTCTTTGCCTAAATACCTTGTATAAATTTTTATTTACTGCACTAGAGCTATAGTATGAGTAATGTAATGAAAACACTGCAAAGGGAGATCACTATCAATAGTAACAAAATGGAGGCAACCTATTTTTAGACATGTTTCCTAGAAATGGAAAGTCGATCTTGCTTAAAGTCAACACTTTTTTGGGGGGGTCCCGAGGTACCTTTAAAATTATGAAGGGCTGCATAAAATAAAGAAAAAGGAAGAGCATAACGATGCACAGATGAAATTTTTATTGCTTTCACTGGACAAACTGACGTGGTGCAGAGCAATTTTTTATTTTTATTAAACTCACCCCAGAAGAAGCTGATCCTTAGGATCCTGGGCCACATACAAAAAGTCTCGCAAATAGGCTTTGGGTTTGTATCCCATGGCCAGAGCCTTCTCTTCTGACATGATGAGACATGCAGAAGCTCCATCAGTCTGAGGACAGTCAAGACAGTTTTATACCATGAGAGGATCATTATGATAACCCAGAAAAAAAAAGTGTTATTTCAACACAATAGACAGTTGCGCTGGAACCTGGCTTGATGTCATTTGCAGTGGAATTCTCATAACTCAAACTTGTAAAATTTCTATGATGTCAGTTAGATTATAAATGTAGTTATTTTCCATTATATGCTGTACATAGATGGATTTTTAACAACGCACTATTTGTATGGTCAGCATAAAATGGGACCATTGAAATAAATGTGGTTAGGTAAAAAATAACGGATATCAGATATTAGCCAAAAAAAAGCAAGAACAAAACAGTAGCATAGCTGTTTATTACTGCAAAAGAGGACAACATCTGAGCAATTTATTGCGCAGTTGCCATGGTAACCTTTACTCACTTTCAATTTATCTAACTACTTACTCAAACTCAAAGGCTCTCTAAGACACTAAGCATTTAGCCAGTAACATCATACATCATGATACTAATGTGTTTACAAAACTATTTTCCTTGTAAAGGCTTTCAGACAGGTAATAAGTAGAGAAGCATGTCAAGTTAATACTATTCTTAAAGGGAACTGCTACATACATCCAGAGATGCCAACTGAAAAGTGACTAAAGAAAATCCTGAACTTTTCCTATACCCCATAAACTTTAATGCGAGAGACTAATTTTTCTCAAAGTTACAAAAAGTACATAAGAAAATATAAACTAACAAAAGGTATTTCCTCAATAAAAGTACACCTGAAGACTCAGATTAACAATAAAAAAAAAACAAAAACATTATGAGCACTGTTTCATTAAAACACTTTTACTGATTACCAATCCATACTACATAGATTGTCTCTAGATTATAAAAATCGGGAAATAACTAATCATCTATCCTTACAGGTTATTTCAAAACTTTATAAAAAAAAATAATTCTTTATTGAAAGTATAAAGGAAAGAAAAACAACTGTTTCTTTGAATGATATTCAATGACGCACTTTTTTTAAAATCAGGGATTAGAACTGGACACAATTTTTTTTAATAAACTTTTGAAATTGGTCAATGTGAGCAATGTAGGCAGGAAAACCCCCCCTCGGATTCAATAAAAAAAAAATTTGATTGCAATCTGAGGCATGGTCCTGTTACTTATGAAGCTCATTTTGTTCCTTTTCTCAGAGTAATAAATTGAATGACTTAATTGTAGCCTATTAACAGCTATGACCCCTACATGTTACTATTTTCTGCATTTCCCTGGCTCAACTAAGGTACCATAAAGGTTACTAATCTTTTTCTTTTTTTTTCCAGACATTTGAGCTGAATATGATAACTTCTAGAATTTCTTACTAGGCTCCATATAGCCCTGTAAAAGGGAAAACAACAATCTAACACATAGGTCCAGATTTATAACTATTTACTTCAGAATGAAATTCATCTACTATAAATTAATAGTCTCGTGTCATGCCCAGTTTTGATAGATCTAGATTTACTCCAGCTCTATTTAGGATTTCCCAATTGATCTTGATAATCCACTAGATTTAAATAATGTCTAGTCTAAAATATCAGATGAAGAAATAAGAATAATTCTTTGTTGGAGATTACAACGAGATCTATATTCGAAGATGGAGAAAACAAGTTTTTCAGACAAATGGTGACATCAATATCTTAGATGGTTAATATAAATCTTGATACTGCTAATGAAATTATAAATATAAATAAAAGATATCAATTAATTATTTTGTCTGGATTTATACTTTCGCACAGGATTATCCTTGACGACTGAAAAAAATGTTATAATCACTGTAGATATATCTTTTCACTTTTTCCTTTTTCGTAAAATTTTGCATACAAGTTCAAAGGTCTGTCAGGATTTAAGGAGGATTACATGACTGTTCAAAATATACCAAATTATATAAATTTACAGAAAATTCTTATCCCTGCTTAAATGGAGTATGATAAAAATCCCATATCTTCTTGAGGAGTCAGGTCCAGCCTTTGAATCAGAGGGTGGATTTAAATCTTCATTATAAGATAAATCTGAAAAAACTCAAGCTTTTGATCTCCTTTTCCTTTGAAAAAGCTCTTGATCTCTTTTTCCTTTGAAAAGATTTAGGCCTAGATCCATTTCACCCAATTTTACACCCCTTTTCTCCTCAATATTGCCCTCTTCTTCATTCATAAGTTCCTCCACCATGTTTCTATTTCAAGAGGTGGTTTTGTGAGATGATTTAGAGAAATGAAGATGTCTTTAAAAAGTTATTAGTGAAGAACCATATCATGAAACTGAAAGGAGCCAACTGCAAACAAAGCTAGAACATTTCTAAATGTATGAGAACTCTTTTGCACTTATCTGCACTGCTTAATTTATTAAAAGATTTTGATGATTAAGAGGAGCATATTATACATGATGGGTCTTAGATTGATGCAGGATTTAAATCATGTATGATAAGTTCCATGCTTTTTGGAAAGGATCACCCTAAACTCAAAGTTTGGACCTTAAAAAAATCCAGATTTCTGGATTAACCAAAAATTTGGCATCTCTAATATATCCTAAATTTACCAAGAATGATGCATTAGCAGCAGTGATGGTGCCGTGAGGCTTAATGAACGCAGGTTTAAGCTTTCCAAGCTGCTCCATTGTAGATGGGCGGATCCCGTTGTCTCTTGTTACTGTCTTAGACACACCTGGATAAACACATGCAGATACGACAAATTATATTTAAAAAGTACAGAGATTGGCAAAGTAGGACTTGGTAAACTAGAAAACATGAATAAATTTACTTCCTATTCATTTGCTCTCTCTTCTCAATTTATTTTTTGTCTCTTCATATGAATGAAAGTCAAATTGTCTTATCATTTTTCAATATAGTATCAAGAAACAAGAAGCTTTTTCACACTGTAGTAAGCTCTAAATTAAATGTTAAGCACAGACTAAACACCATATGTTCTTGGATGAGTTTGGACATCACTTAAGAGTCTACTCCAACAATATCATAAGAAATGATCATTTTCGGAGAAATAATCATGTCAAAAGCTTCCCTTTGGTTAAATTTCATGTAAAAAGAAATATAATAACCTATGTAACAACAAAACAAAAAATTCGAGTTCTTTACTTTTATACATAACTGTGCTACAATAAAAAGAATACCTGGAACTTTGTAATCCAACCTGTCACTTAACAATCCTTTCTCTGTTGCTTCATGAGCAAGGGTGTGTGATCGCAAGGCATATTCATCCTGAGTAAAATTATAAGTGTATAAAATTTATATAATTTTATTTTGAATTCCAGGTCTAGATTTACTTTTCAAAAACCAAATATTTTCCTGTAACATACACAATGAGACCTTGACATAGGGAACCAATATAATCCAGAAATCAAGAAAACAGGGTAAAATTTTTAAGAAAAGGTTTTTGTCCTATATCTCTACTCAGCAAGGGTATTAAGGATGGTTAGAAATAAATTTTCTCTCCAACAAATAAAATCATAATTAGCAAAAGCAAATATAAATAAATATTGCTATTGGCGACAGGAAACAGGCTTTTCATTTTATCAAATAATCTTCTTCTTCTGTGCGCCTCTTACCTATTGGGACTTGACACAAGCAATGGTGGCCTACCTGTTTGTTAAGTTACTTTTTACAGAGGATGCCTACAAACACTACTTATTGAAATGATCAAATTGAAGGATATCATTGAAATGGTTCATTTTGATCCTCAATGTTGAAGGCCTAAACATATGATTCAAAAATACTTGATGGTTGTACTCTACTTTGGCATCTCTATACACGTGCAAGGGTGCAAAAATGAAAAAAAAAAAAAAATTACTTATTAACTGTATATGGGATTTATATGGGGGCAAACACAAAATGAAAAGAGATTGATAAAGTTCTAGAATTATTTCTTTCGTTGAACTAACCCTAATTCTTACTTTCAGAGTCTCAAACTGGGACTGCAATAGTAGACAACCAGGTACTTCCTCATTTAAAGGATGTCAGCAAAGTTTTGAAAAAAAAATGAAATGTGTGTATTAAGATCCCCATCAATCTACTAAAATTTTAAAAATTCATCAAAAATCATTAAATCACCTGTTCTCGTCTAGAAATCTGAAAAGCTGCAGCCAAGCGGTCACTAGCATGACCCATGGTCTCATTAGTAGAGAACTCTGCCACAGCTGGCAGTTCAGGAGTCCAGGCAGAGGGACTAAGCGCCTGTCCCAACAGGCCCAGCTTGGCAGGGATTGTCTTGGCCTTTGTAGATGAAAGCATGATGCTGCGCATCTTACGACTGTGACGGATAGGAACGTCAGACATGAACTCCACACCACCTGCAACTACTGCATCACACTGGCCAGCAGCAATAAGACCAATCCCTGAAGAAAAAAAAGTTTGACATAATGAAGATGAGCTACAGCTTATGACATTTTTATTGTATGAATGAAGCAAGTACAAATCCTATATAAAAGTGACAATTTTTCCCTTGAATAAAGAGAACAAATATAACTGGGTGTACAGCATTGCTATGGTCAAAACTAAATTTAAACTAAAAAAGACCAAAAAATACCTACTTGTACTTTCAACAGCCCCTTTTATCTTAATACAGAGCCTAATAAAGAAGATATGGAAATCTTGTAAAAACGGTTGAAACTGAACAATTTTTATCCGTCTTTATTGAGGGATGAATATGATGCTTATAAAAATCTCAACATTCCAATATTCTAGTGAAAATTCAAAAACATCTAAATATCTCCAGACTAAACCAAATGAGCATGTTATTAAAAATGACATATTTCATAAGTTTTGAGAGAGATTTTTCTTTCAACTTTTCCCTCATGTTGATATATTTTCAAAAGATAAAATTTCAAAATTTTAGTATAGAAAGAAGAAAACTTCACAATTCAGATGCTAATTTAAACACTTAAAAAATAAGACTTAACCGAGTCGCTCACTCTACTCAGAATATCTTTGCATTGATTTGAGCAAAAAAAATCCATTTTTCTGACATTGTGCTGTTAATACTCAACAAAACCTTTTTACACACCATGAAGTAATCTCTACATATCAACATTTACACGAACCTGTTGTGATGGCTTGATTGGAAGAGATACATGCTTGGGCAACAGTGTGGGCAGGAATTCTATCAGAGAAGCCAGCTCCTAATGCTGCCTAGTCATAAGGAAAGGAGGTGAAATAAATGCAATAACATGAGAAGACATGCATAACAATATTTCAGGTCAGAAAATAAAATTACAAATTTCATAGCAAGCTTCATCTTTTAAAAAATCTTGAAACAAAGAAATCATCAACAAATGTTAAAGGTTTTGAAGGACTCATGAGTTGTAAATCATTTTCATTTCAAATTAAATTTCAAATTGTCTAGAAATCTTTATAGTTGTCCCTGCTGGTTTTAACTACTCAACTGTTTCACGTTTGCAATCTGTAACAACCAATGCTGATCAAAAGTTATGGACTATAATCCTAATCTTCTACTCTTGTGTCATTATATTGTATAAGGACATTTAGCGTCAAACTACATAATCATAAAACAGAATGTCTACAGATTATTCCTAATAACTTAATTAAGTCAGGTGCGAGGATAACATATATTGAGATATAGACAGATATTTAAGTTTGCTGATGGGCCGGTAATCATGTATATCAGTAAAGACAGGTGAGTAGATAAATATTATTCATACAAAAAACTTTTTGGAAACAATAAAATTAAACATAATGTAAAATTATATTCTGTGTTTTTTCAGCTTTACATTTGGTGGTTATTGTATTCCACTTATTTTTGTCAACAAATATTACAGCTTCTTAAGAGAATTTTTAAAACACAAGTAATAAAAGAAAAAAGGTGAAAAATTTTATCAATTGACAAAAAAAAAATAATAAAAAAATAAAAAAATAAAAGAAGAATCAAACAAGACAATTAAAAAGGACTGCATTCTGAATAAATATATTTTGACTTACCTCTCTTGCGACATTGCTTGTTTTCACCTCCATAATAACAGTGCCAAAAACAATGTAGTCCACAGCATCTAAAGAAAATATCTCAGTTATGTTTTTTACTTAAATTTATTGACAATGAGGTAGTACAAGTTAAACAAGAAAGGACAAGAAAATTTTTTCCTTGCTATGACTGAAAAATGAATTGAACCCTATTTTCAAGAACTTTTCTAGAAAAATGAATTGAAAAATGAATTGAACCCTATTTTCAAGAGATTCTCTAGATTTGTATATATGAGCGTATATATACAAATCTAGAGAATCTTGTACAACCTAGGTATGGCTATGAAGTTTGTAAAAAAAAAAAAAAAAGAAAGTAAAATGCTGGCATCCCACAAACACCACACACAAAAAAATTCCACATAAAATTGAAAGAATACATTTGTTTTGGTTGAAAAAACTCCCTCCCCCCACCCCGCATCAGCACTAGATCTCTTAAGAGGGGTTTGTGCAATGCAATGCCTCCTAACATTCAGAAAGGGCTTACTATTAAGCTGTCTCTTTTATGTCAACAAATAATGGACTGTGTATTTTAGTTAAATTTACATCCCCTGAGTTCTCAGATATTTCCATAAATAAAAAAGGTGAAAAAAATTATTAAATGTGATCAACTCCACCACCTGATAAATCAACAGAGCTATTCATGCTCCAACTGTGGATATTGACTACTGCTATTGAAAAAAGCTTAAGACTATGTAAACTGTATCTTGAATGAACCATTTTCACTTTGATTTAAAAAAAATGAAACTATAAAAAAACAGAAACAAACATAGACTGTTCAAATTTATGAGTGGATGATCTAAAAGAATCAATAAAAATGACAAAAGCATATGCAGTGGGCATTTCAACAGAAGTATAAAATTAAGATGGAGACAAATTTTTCAATTCAAAAATAAATTTATGGGCGAATATGTTCAATTCTTACCTTTTGGCACATCTGTTCTTTCAATTAAACCCCTAATGTTAAAAATGAGAGAAAATAAACAGTACACTTCAATTAATAATGTATCGGAACAAAAGCTAAAAAAATAAAAAAATAAGGAAAACAGTAACAGACATGTTAGTGTAAATTGCCTGAAATGATTTTGTTTTATCACCTTACGGGATGCAAAAGACAGGCAACGAAGGCACAAGCTTTTCTGATGGGCCCAAGGGCATGCTTCCCCACAAAATAATAATAATAATAAAAAAAAAACCCAAAAAACAACAGGATCCCAAATATGCCTGCTGGTGACAATTTTGAATCTCTATTGGTCCTATCGTGTAATGCTTCCATTTATTTGAAAATATTATATATATATATATATTGAACAGGCATAAGTTCTGAAATATCTCATTTTTTTTTATGTTGAAGATTCCTGTAGTTGCACAAATCATATCAGCATGAAGAATCTAAGGCATCTGATAGTTGTGAAGTTTTGATAATTACCTAAGTATGTCCCATTGTGAGTAAACTATAATACGCAATATTAAGCCCCAATTTAGTTTGGAAATGAATTTACTGAGCTGATCTAGATATGATGAAATGGATCAACAAACCTTGCATAAAACTGTAGGTCTAGATAAATTCAATCACAGGGTTTCCTTACCAAATCTTAGGCACAAGTGCTTAGAACTAAAAGAATAGGAGATCTAAAAGAGTCAATCAATGTTTTTGATGATAACCTCAGAATGAAGGAGGAGAACAAACAAGAATTTTTTTTTCAATGTTTTAAATTTATGATTTGATAAGTTACAACGTTTATATCAACCTCCACATCAAAACTCGATCATCACAGCTTACAAGATTAGTCAGTGACACCGCAAATCTATGCCACAAAACTTCTCTGAATATAAAACGATCATGCGCAACTGATCACTTCAACATTTTAAAGGACAAACCAAGTGAAATAGGTATCTGGATTAATACAAGTTGATCAAATGAGAGTGAATGTGTTGATGTCACTAGGGTTATTTGCTTGCCGCATTTTCTTTGTACAGATTGTACGCTGGTCCTTATACTTTTCTAGTGCCAAAGTCTTGGGTATGTGGGAATCACAGAATTTGTGTATGTGTTCACCGTGGTCTTTGAGTTGTGTCCACAGGGCCAGGTCTGTGTTCTAACTTTCTTTTTTCTTTCATGGTCAGGCACTATGGATTCAGAATTTAATTTTCAATGAGAGTGTTCAGTCCGAAGGTGAAACTTTTTTCAAAATCAGAAACTGCTTTGGAAATATTCTCTCATGTCAAGATTGTTGGAATTATACATGTCTGTAATGATTTCCAAGGCATGTATTGCTAATTTAGTTTTGGATTTACACATTCCAATAGTTACTTCCTATCATTGATAAAAAATATCAAAAGTCAAATCACTAAATTACATGTAAAACTATGAATAAAAAAAAGATTTTAAAATTTATATAAAAACTTACTTGAGAGCATGACGTGCAAGATCATGTGGCATGAGATTTTTATACTGAGTTCCAGACTGAAGAAACGGTGTCCTTACACCCTCAACAAGCACAACATTACGCACGTTTGGTCTGGCCAAGGTCTTTGCTTCTGAAAATAAAGATTGGTTAAAAACCTAGAGAACTGATACAATCATACAGTAACGTCACTGAAATATAGTTAAGCTGATTCTGACAAATTTAAATTTATTTTAAAAGATATTTCCAAAGGATTTATGCCTTTTCCTTTCATTTGGGACTGCATTACTTCAATTGTTGATTTAAAATTAGATCTTTTCTGATTTTGGACACACATTAGCATTAGATTGGCTAGCACTAGAAGTCCTTTTTTGTGAAACAGAGCAAACTTTGTTTATACAGGAGGCATGTTTATGCATTTATAACTTATATAAAATCTTTTCAGTATCATAATAACAATGCAATTATTGATTGCAAATTTCAAAACCTTGGCTCATTATCAAATATGGAAGGTACTGGTAGTATCAATTACGTCTTGTAACCATTCATAATTAAAATGCCTGAAATCACACTAATGGAGATTACTTGTGGACAATAAATTATCAAATGACATTTATGGGTCTCAAAATATAACAAATTGACTAACTGATCTAGAAAAAAAATAATTCGAAAATTTTGTTACTATCATTTATATTATAATTATTACTGTTGTTGAGCATTGATTTAATTTTGAAGTTCACATAATAACTATCAAATACAAGGTCCATCCTTGAAGCACACCTGGAGAGTTAATTACTGTGCTGCCTTAGTGTACATATGTCAGAATCAAAAGTCATTTTAAAGCAATTTAAAAGGCTTCATAGAGAAGATTTTAGAGACAATAGATATGAGCAATTCTCAAAAGGTCAATAGTAGCCTAGTAGGATGATTTCATGCATGTTTTTTTCTTCCGATTTCAAAAAGATTTTCTTATAAAAAATATAATGTATTCTTCCAAGCACATGTTGAGGAGATAGTAGGTATGGTTTGACATACCTTTAAAACCACATAATTTAATGCTGTTCAGTTTTGTATTAAATCAGTTACCATTTCGTCAATAAAAAACGTCACATAAAATACTGGTGTTTTTGAAGGGTTGTTTAAAGTGGCCAACTACGTTCATAAAACCCACATATTTTTTTCATTTTTTTTCGTCATACAGCAGCTTTTCAGTTAAAAAACGTAACTAACAGAAAGCACAATTCCTTTTAGATCTCATAATTAATATGTACTTCTGGACATTATGCTCTATGTCTTTTAGAGGCCTATTTTAAGCAGAACAAATCAGCTGTTATAAAAGCCTAGCTACCTTGCTACATGCTTGTCCAGAGAAGAGTACTAAAAATAAAATTCACTTCCCTATAATAAACAAGGCGAATGCAAACTCTTAAATCTGATTGGACCTCTGAAAACAGCAAGGTCGTTTCATGTCATACTAATAACATCCAGAATAAACTTTGTTCCTTGTTTTTTTTTTCACTTTCTGGACTAAACCATTGTTGTCAAATTCATGGGAAATGACCTCTTCCTTCCTGAAAAACCCTCTTTAATCTACAATAGTCTCACTAGTCTGAAGTCAAAGGGGCCATTCATTTCGATTTCTGTCATCACCGTTGTAGGATATCTCCCAGAAAAAAAGTTCTGACCATAATGTCCAGAATCATTTAAAGCCCCATATAAATCTGAACAGATTTTGTTCGAAGTACTTGTTTCAAAAGATTTAATCATTTTATTTTTTTTTAGATAAATCTAAGCATGTTGTCATAATTACTAAAGACTGGGCTTTAACAAGGTCCTTTCGACGTTATAATGACACAAATAGGTTCATTACTACCTTTTCTTATGGGATTTTAAAGTCTAATTTCGACAATTTCTTAATTTTAGGGTGGGAAAAGTTTTTAAATTATTTCAGGTTGTTTACTATTTACAACAACGTGTGAACTGATATAGATCTATGTTCTTTAAGATCTTTCTGGCGTTAAATTGATAAAAAAATTATGTCACTGTAAGTGTAACATCTAGAAGAACAAAATGTTCACAAATTGGTTTATTGAATCTTTATCAACATTGCAGACACTGTAGACTGTAGCTCTTGATGAGGATAAAACAATGGAGGCAGTTTACATTGAAGTCTAAATCTAAATATTAAAAGCTACAAACACAAAATTCTGGAACAGATTCTTCCCAACGTTACACTGACAGACATGTCACTGTAATATTGGGAAGAACAAAATGTGTACTTATTTGTACACTCCTTATCAATACTGCAGATCTATTAGACTAGCTCTTGGTGAGGAATCAAAATGCAGCCAACTAACACAGAACTTTAAATAAGTTTAAAAGCTCCAAACACAAAATTTTGGAACAAGTTCTTTTCAATGTTACAATGACAAAAAAATTCAAATCCATTTCTATCATTAACTTTGACTTTGTATGACTATTCAATTATCATATTTTAATGACTGATAACATCTTTTTTCTCCCTCAAAATAATAGTATGGTTTGTTTTGCTTATAAGGTAGCTAAACTTCAATATTTTTATATCATCAGTAACGTTGGGAAGATCAATCTGTATTGATGAAAACCAGTATATATTATAAAACTATTTCTGTGTCCATCTTCAACTGTTCTTCAACCCCCCTAAGTTGGGTAAATTGATTGGTACATGTCTTCAAGTTTGATAATTATTCGCAACAATTTGTGAACTTACAAGTTCTTCACAATCTTTCAGATGTTACAATGACAGAAAATTGTGTCATTGTAACATCCAGAAAGACAAATGCTCATTGGTTAATTTTTAGAACCCTAATCAACACTGGAGACGTCCTAGACTGTAACTCTTGGCTAGGAATCAAATGCAGTCGACTTAAAATTAATGTAAACAATTTTAAAAGCTGCGAACAAAATTCTGGATGAAGTTTTTCTGGATGTTACAATGACACAAATTTAATCCATTTACTACCATCAATTATGAGTCTTTCTTTTCAACTATATATATATCATATTTTAATGTATAATAACATTTATTTTTTCACTCTAGGTATTAAAGGTATGAATTTTTTGTTTCAAAGGTAGCTAACTTTGAATCTTTTTGTGTCATCAGTAATGTCCGGAGGATCATTCTATGGTGATGAAAACCAAGCATTACACAAAAACATTAAAAAAAGTAACTCCAAACCTATTTCTCAATAAATTTACACCTTTCTCCATGATATTGACCATTTTGAGATAAAAAGAGACAAAATAAATTCCAAGTCTATTGCAACGCTTAAGGGTTGACCTCCTGAGAATTGCTCATATCAGAAGTGTATTCCATTCTGCTAAAAACTTACTTGGTTGGGCCGCTGCTGCAGCACTGGCATGGTGCACTGGAGCTGTGCTCACACATCTCAGACCCGCTGAATAGTATTATAAGATTAAGGTGTTATATAAATTTTTAATTGATGAAAATGTGTTTATGAATGTTCTGTTCGCTCTTGTCAAATGCAATTTCAAAGGATAAATCTTTAATATAAATCAGCTTTTTTGAAATGACTTGTTTTAAACGTAAGTACATAAACTATTACAGTCAAAAGAATAATTATTAGTGTAATTGCACTCAATGGTATAACCTTAAAACTTGGTCTTTTCCTGTTGATTATCACTTTAAATTGTCTATGCTTCTCAAAGTATTTTGTCTCTTATTAAGGTGTGTATGAAAGACCATGATGGTTTCTACAGATTTCTTGAGACCTACACCAGTGGAACACTATCCCTCCCTCCAGTGCATACTTGTAAAGGAAAGCTGGTAAATCCGAGATTAAAATTAAATATTTAAAAAATTTTTTTCCCTTGGTTTTCAAGTGAATTAAACTTAACAGTAAAAAAATAAATAAAAAAACCGCTCCTATTGAATCATGCAAATTCAAAATCTATTGCAACACTGATCAAACCGAAAAAATCGAAGGGCAGCAGTTGTTGTATCTGGACCTAATCTGCAACTAGATGGCCAAATTAAGTTAGACAATAAATGTTTCTGTTTCATGTTTATATGATATATCTCCCTTTGGCTACCTGTTCGCCAGTTCTCTCTCCCTCAGCACTGATTGTTCTGCCTGGTACACATTAATGGTTAAGAGCTGCATATTCCACTTCCAGAAAATACCCCAATTTTGTCTTTTACTCTAATGAGAGTTACTTTAAATTTAATGAGACTTTGAATAGGTGTGCTTGGCGCACAGTAAATTTTTGTTTTACTATCACTATCGGTCCCATTTTCTCACCAATATAAACAGATTTTAGTTCCGTTACTTCTCTTTGAATAGCGAAAAAAATTTGAACTTTGCATGCTATAAATACCGGTACCATCTATTTGCAACAAAAATTGAGCTTCAAGTACTTATTATTCAGTACAACTACATTCATGAAGAAATCATTATGCTCATAGACCTATCGTATTTTAAGGTTTGAGACCAATAGTTAAAAAAATACCCTTCTTTACTCTTGGCGACCTGTTCATCAATTCTTCAGTGATAGCCGCCGGTTCTTATTCACAGACATTTGATTTGGGGTTTGACCTCTATCCAATATATGAATTATGATTAGGCTACCTCACATCTGAGAAGAGCTCAAATGTAAACTAAATCAGGCTGCATAAAATATTTAGATCTGATGTCTGGAAAAACTATAAATGTATAGGCCTACCTCCAACTAAGTGAATGGTTTGGTTTTAACATAGAATCTAGATAGATCTAGATCTAGATCTATGTAGAATCTAGATCTCGACCTATACATAACTTAGAATGTAGATTTACCACTAGATCTAGATGATCTGGTAAAATTGCAGATGTCGGCCCACCCCACGTATGGCTTCACAATTGAATGTTTCGCAACGAAATCGAAACTTGTAGTTTAATGGGATTTTAGAGCAACACAAAAATGCTTAGTTTTATCAAGAAAAGTATTTATTTGCGACGAATAAAACCTTCATATTCATGTTCAGCATATCAAATTCATTTACAAAATTATAATTTCAAGCTTAGGGTGAGTTGGGCTGATATCTGCAATAATACTAATGATCTTATCTAGATCTAGACTCTAGATCTATTTTATTATAATCTCTAACGACCCACTTACAAACAAAATTATGAAGAGCTTTTCTCTGCATTACTCCAGCCATGTTCGATGTCAAACAAGATTCTAAGCGTAGAGTAGAGCTTGTTCTTGAGTTGATTAATGTAAATTCTTTAATCGATATAACTAACTAGACTCCAAATGTTCTATACTACACTACCAGAGAGTCCAGCGTCGGCAGCAACAGCTGAAGCACAATGTTAGATTAGAAGTAGAGTAGAGTGTGAACTATAAATGACCCGAATAATACATTGTCAGATTTTTCACTACCAAAGAGGTTAAAAAAGAGACACGAAAATAATGTTATTCATTCACATCAGCAGTAGATCTAAATCTAGTTTCACTAACTTCTTTGAAAATATCCAGTTGAACAATTTCAAAATTGCTAGCCTACAAAAGAAACTGGAGACAACACAAATATCGTTCCTACTAGACTTCTGCGAAACACGTGGTGTGCAAAAAAACAAGTCAAACAAAACAGTCTTTCTAGAGGCTGATATAACAAGATCACCTATATAGAATGCAAACAAGCCATGCTTCTTTTTTTTTTTTTTTGCCATGTGGTGAGAAGAGAAAACCTGAACATCTTGTGACAACTGAAATGATTTAAGGAAAACGCAGCAGCGGAAAATAGCGAGAAAAGATGTTGGATGGACTAACAGAGTAACTAAATGTTTGACGCGGTACAGATGTACTTTAAGCGACCGAGATCCATGGAATGTCGCGATGGCCTGTACTAAAAAGCAGAGCACCTGATTGATTGAAATGTAGGTAAGACTGAATGCAACGTTCAAAATTAAGATGTTGTTTATTTTACCTCCTAATTTGCCTAAGATCATTGAAAGGCAATAAATTTCCTGGACTTCCTGTTACCAATACTGACATTATTTAATGATCTATAAGTAGATTGGGATTTTTTTAAAGTTAGCTAAATATTCATTTTATAACCCCAGACTGAACAAACAAAAAAGTAAAAACAGTGCTTATGTATTTTATGTATTGTGTAATGACTTCTCGTGACGTCCCCCCCACCCCCCCCCCCCCCCACATACACACAACCTCTCAGCTTGTACTCTCAACTTGATTCCTTATTTTCTTTTTCTCCAGTAAAGGCAAAAGCGTTTCTCCACCAACACATTACAAGTGCCTAACTGATGAGCTAGTAATAGTTTCTTATATCAGAGAGAGAGAGAGAGAGAGAGAGAGAGAGAGAGAGAGAGAGAGAGAGAGAGAGAGAGAGAGAGAGAGAGAGAGGGGGGGGGAGGAAGAGGGGAAGTCTCGAAGTAATAGCATGCTTAGCAATAATGAGACCAAGTGGTGGTTGAAGTATTAATAGAAGAACGAGGAGGAGAATAGCGGATAAATAGATTCACCAACCAGTCGCCCAATATGATTAAGTAAAACATGAAATCAACATAAGTATTCCTGAATGGGCAATTTTTTTTTTCGTTCCGTTTATAAAAACTATCATCATACTAAACTAATAGTACTTTAATACTTATAACGAGTCAATGCGGAACATGGTAGGTTGGTATTTTTAAAAATGGTAAGGTTTGAACACTTAATTACTTGAAAGAAAAGAAACACATGTGTGTACACACGAGTCACTAAAATATATCCTCTTTAGCACTTGTTTACATTTTCGGAGATTTGCGTTTAGATTGACTTTTTATCTTGGACAAATTTCTTAATTTGCCTTGATTGTTTTAAAGTTTCTAAATAACTCGAAAGACTATTTAGGCGTATTTCGTCCGCCGTTATTTATTTTTTTTTTCAAATTACTTGTTGTTTGTTTCTGAAAAGAAAAATGATTCTTATTTGTATATTTTCAAGCTAATGAAGAATCGCAATATAATCATTTCGTCACTACTAAATTGTTTCAGATTGAATCAGATTTGAGTATTTGATGAATGGCGACGACGTGAATGGTATTCACGTTTAGCATTGTGTGTACAGTTATTTGCAATTCAAAGACCTTAAAAGATCACTGAGTTAGAAGTTTGGTAGATATGTTTATTCTAAATATTTTCTTCACTCGCATAAGACACATGATCTAAATAATTAATATGGAAGGTAAATTTTGTGGGTTAATCTTTACATTACGATGACAGCAGTAACATAATATGTTATATAGTGAATATATTTGACCTGGAATAAGTCAAAGAGACACACATCGTATCGGAACCGCAAACTCAGAACACAACGGAACCGGACTTTGAACCCTGTGGCAAGCTGCTTCGTAGGAAGGGACGTGATAAAGTAAAAATAATTCGATTTTTAAAATTAGAGTAATGTCCCTTTAGAAGATTAAACGAGTTATGTTTCCTTGTTGGTACAAGGGTCGTGTAATCGTGTATCAATGTGTGTCTCCTGATTTTCCTGAGTTTGTTGACAACCTCCACTCGAATAATGATCATTGGTGATACCAGTAAAGCCTCTGGATCAGTAACATAATAATCCACACTCGATACCATATCTGAACCATAGTATTACTAAAATTTAGATCTAAACTTTTCCCTTTCACAAATTTCAAAACCAGTATACATCTAAATCTAGATCTGGATGTAGAGCGGACAGATCTGAGCTTCTAATACTATATTTAAGGTCCATCCAGAGTATTCTATGTTGTACCGGATTGTATCAAACATGGCATTGTTAATGATGCCCTTTTCAACATAAAATATAGGCCTGTAGCTCTTTGAATTTTAATTTACATCTGATCTCTACTTGAAAGTCTCAACTGAGTGAGACAGCAAAGCGTCCTTTTTAAAAATAAAATTTAAATTTTGATCAATAATTATGTCAGCACCAATTAAACCTTGGGAAGTAAACTATCGAAAAAGTGACCTATCAACATTGTCAAATGAAATGGCAGGGTAAGTAATAATGTTGACATTTATCGTGTACTATTATCACTTGCATTTAATTTTGGCCGATGGTAGACACAGCATGTTACGCTGTGAGGAACATGGGGTGGTAAACACAGTGTGTTAGGCTGTGAGGAACACAGGGTGGTAGATACAGCGTGTTTCGCTGCTGGGAGCACAAGATGGTAGACACAGCGTGTTTTGCTATTTGGAATGTGGCAGACACAGAGTGTTACAATTCAGGGATCATGGGGTAGTACTAGTAGACATAGCGTTTTACGTTGATGGTAACAGAATACATGTATCTGCTCAGCAAAGTGCACTTCTGGGCTCACAAGATGGTAGACACAGCGTGGTGGACTACTTCGCTCACGAGGTAGTAGATACAGTGTGGTGCACTACTCATCTCACGAGGTGATAGACAGACTGTGGTGTAATACTCTGTCCACTAGGCTCACGAGGTGGTAGACATAGTATGGTGTATTACTAGGCTATGGTAGGCTACACATGGCATCTCACTTTTTTTTATATTTTGCACAATTGTGACTTAGACATGAAATCGTAACAATTTGGATAATTGTAACTTTTTGTTTGTAGATCAATTTTTAAGATTTTGGTAATAAAAAAAAAATGAAAAAAGCCCTCCTGTGGCTTGAAGAGAATTTTGATTTAAAACTTATTTTGCCTAATTATCCTTATTATTTGAATGGAAATCTTTTCTCAGGTCACCTTTTCAGGATCGAATCCAGTCAGCCACAGGAGGTATTGCTGCTCCTGTCAGTAGTACAGTATCATCTGTATCCACTCCTCCCCAGCTTCCTCCTCGACCTTCTGAACAGACATCGGGTCTTAACAGTAGGTTGGGTTATGGAGGAATGTATGGCACAGGAGGCTACAACAGCATGTATGGAGGGAATGGAGGATTTGGGGGATACTCTGGTCCATTTGGTTATGGAGGGATGTATAGTAGTCCCTATTCAACCTATGGGGGATATGGAGGGTATTACAACAGAATTGGAGGAGATATAAACAGTTCTTTTGCCCGCTATGCTGAGGAGAGCTCAAGGCCAGCATTTGAGTCCATAAACAGCATTGTTCAAGTGGTATATAATATTTATTTTTTATTTTTTTAATTTGTTCATAGCAAAGCAAATTTCTTGAATCTTAAGTCATTTATATGAATGTTTCAAATTATAGCCAAGCACTACTATTGCTCTAAATTGAAGACCCGTAAGAAGCAGATGGAAAGTCAAGTATAGTTATTCAAATAATTATGGCAATTAACAAAGGGAGGAATGACTGTAATTAACTTTTCAATGATGGAATGTTCTAAGCCTGCTAAGATATTCTCTGTTAATAGGCCAAAATGGAAACTTTTGCAGTCTTTGAAAACATTTTTTTTTAATTCTTACAATGTATTGCCTGACAACTGTGTCATTAGGTTTGAATCAAATACAAATTTATAGATTGCTCATTTTGAAATCGAAATAGAATGCCTAAACAACATATACAGTGAGCTACAGGTTCTACCCTGATAATTGTTTTTGGAATGGCATGCAGTATAATTTTTTTTTGTTTTTTTCTTTTTTTTTAATACAATTACGTTTATTTATTATCATTGTTTTTATCATTATGCTGTTTTTTTTTCAATATACATTCTTTTGTACTTAACAAAAGATTCCTATTTACATTCTTCAATCAGCTTAATCATCTGTTTCTGTGGAGCATGCAAAATACAAGTTTACAATGTTTCTGTCACAATGTTTATCTTATTAATTTTTTAATTATATATAAAACAATTCTATAAATAATAAATTTTTTCTCTGAATTCCAGGTGAATTCTGTGGGCATGATGTTGGACTCAACCTTTCAAGCAGTGTACAATTCTTTCCGCGCTGTGATTGGTGTAGCAGACAATTTTTCAAGATTAAAGTCTCAGCTTGTACAAATTTTCTCAGCTCTTGCGTTTATCCGAACGCTAAAATATTTTTTCCGGTAAGGCCTAAATTGAGTCTCATTTTTTCAAGCTTTTTTTTTGTAATTGTATGCTGTAAAAATCTACTCCATCATTTTCATATTCAATGTATAATGGAATTGCAAGTGCTCATTATTCTTTGTTTCTGTTTGACTACAAATTATGTACTTGTTCAATCTTCTAAGTCCCTTTTTTTTTTTTTTTTTTTTTAAATTTTTGCCTCTTGGCCATATAAAACTTTTTTTCTTTTTACCAACAAAACAATTTAATTGAGACTTTCATAACAAATTAAGATTTATAATGGAAACTCTGTAAATCTTTTTTCCCTAACATACAAAGAAAAATTCCCCAACATTTTGGAATAGATCTTTGGTTGAGAAGAAGGAAACAAAAATTGCTTTATCAAAGCTAGTGCTCTTTTTTGTGATTATCCATGAATCCTGTACATTTCTTTACCTTAAAAGTGTAAGACTTTGAATTTGCTCAAAAACTTTTTTTTTATGTACACTGATTGTCTCAGGAAGCTGCTGAAAGTAATGAGCACTAAACTTTTTTTCCATTTTAGAAAGATGAAGCAAAACATAGCTGAGTCTTTGTATTTGTAAAATAACCCTCTCTTTATGCTCTTTATGACAAATAGGAAATTTGACCCTCAAGAATAGTCAAGAATTTACTATTGCACAACACCTACTGAATAATAGAGAATAATCATTGAACATGAATGATTTAAAATGAACGCCGGGTTTAATAACATTTACTCTTAACTTTGAACGTGATTGTCAGAACATTGACAGTATCAAGAGGTACAGATATATATAGCAACAAATCTTACTTCAGTCCTGGTGGGCTAGGGACTTCATGGTCTCTGACAGAGTGATAAGAAATCCTCTGGCATCATGGTCTGTTGCTAAAATCCATGGCCGTGGGCCAAATAATGTGCCCAGCTTGGATAAACCAATGATTACAACCACATCAATTCTCATGATGAGATAGTCACTGTGCCACATAAAAATACATAATATGAAATTTGACTAAACAAGCAATAATACTTTGACTTCTTAACAGATACATTTTTTTTGCATTTCATTTACATATCAGCCACTTCTCTAGGTGTAGTCCCTAACATTCTTGTTTTTTTTTTTTTAATTGCTTTTTTTTTTCTTTTTATGTTTTAGACTTTCATCATTTGGATTATGGCTGTAAAAAAAAAGTTTTTAAGTGTTTTAAACTAAATGCGCTTTATTAAAACTTTTGATATACATGTAAAAAGAATTCAACTCCGGAGGTTCAGCTGTATTTTGAAAATAAGATTTTTATAAGCTTTTTATTGCTTGTTATTGCTATGGGCAAAATTCAATGCTAAGCATAAAACAATTTTATGCACAAAAGGAAAAAAATAAGAGTCTTGAAGATTTTAAGCACCCTTTTTTTTTTGACCTTTCTTTGGCCTGTATTTTGTGACCACAAGAGATGATAAATATGATAAATTGAATTGAAAAGAACACACCTGAGGTCAAACTGAATTGAAGCAAATGATGCACTTATTGAAATTTAATGATTATTTGAATCTTTCCTGCCTCACTAATTACTTGAGCAGTACAGAAACAAATTGACACAAGCTTACCTGAAATTCTTTTATTCTCAATTAATTTTTGATTCAATTTGTGAGAGCTCATATTTCAGCTCTGCAGCCAAAGTATGCAAAATTGTTATTTAACACACACACAAACTCACATAAAATTATTTTTTAGAGAAAGTTTTTCAGAAATTTATTTTGCACATTGCATTCTTTTCAAATTTAATAGCTATGTTGCTGCTTTTGTGTCAATTTTCATAAAAGGTGGGCAAAGAATTTGAAATCCAAATTTTGCTTTGACTTTTCTAGGAAAGTGCTTGAAATTTTGAGATTGCGACCTAGGGGAAATGCTGACTTGCTGTGGTCAGAGGCTGTGAGAGAGGCAGCAGCCAATGTGGCAGCATCACCTGAGGGAGGACCAGCCAAAAGCTCTTGGCCGATACTTCTGTTCTTTGGCATCATAATGGGTGGTCCATATCTGATTTGGAAACTCCTCTCAGCCTTTTCAGGGACTTCAGGTAATTTCAAAAAATTTTTTATTATGTTGTATGAGGATGCTTTTATCATGCCATTCTGGCTCTTTTCTTTATAAAAATTAAACCTTTATGCTTCTTTTAAATATTTGCCTATGCTTTTGTATAAAAGACATTCACTTTGAGCTTTGCATAATTTACAAGAGTAAGGAAAAATCTTTCACTTTCCTAATTTATTGTTTTTTTTTTCTTTTTTTTTATGTGTTGTTTTTTTTCTTCATTTTTTTCCTCTTTACAGACATATGCAATTTCTTTTTTGATTTAAAAATTTGTTACAATGACAAAAGCAATCGCATAAGTTGCATAAGTTGATTGAACCTGAGATAAACAAATAGGACAAAAGATTGAAAAAATACGAGAAAACACAAATGATATGGATGTGGATAAATTCATGTCTCTTGAGGGTCATTCTTTTTATTTCACTATCAATCACTCGCATCTTTAGATCCTAAAGTCCAGTTTTGTCTGTCCTAGCCTCTATCATTGTTTCATGGCTTCTCTGTTAAAAAATTTTGTGAGAATTCAATCATTCCCGTGCTGTGATCTTCAGCGTAAGCGAGCATAACTTTCCATGCCTCTCAAACCCTCATGGCTTTTAGTGCATCTGTCACTTGTATTACATTTAGCCCTTGTGTTAATCCATCCAACATCTTTTCTCATTGTTTTCCCCTGTTGCGTTTCCTTCAATCACAAGATGTTCTAATTTCTCTCTTATCATCACGAGGCCAATAAAGGTTGCTTGGCCTTTAAATATTCTATTTATGTGTGGTCTGGTTGTGTCAGCTTCTTTTGTTTCATTTGATTTCTTTCACTCCATGAGATTCTTAGCATTCTCCATAGGAATCGCATTTCTTTTGCTTCCAGTTTCTTTTGTAGCTGTTTTGAAATTGTCTAGGCCTCACATCCACTCATATCAGAATATGTTCCATATAGCACTCTTCTTGTGTAGATGGAGATATATTTGTTAGTGTTGATTTCATTCTCTGAAAATTTTTTTTTTGCTCGTGTTATTCTTGATGCCATTTCATTGTTATTGCCTCCAGTCAACTATTGAAATTGATCTCTTTGCTTGAGTTTATTCCCGTTGATAAAGATGTTGATTTATAGACACTGCTTGTTTCTACTGACGGCCATCACTTCTGTCTTTTCGCTGTTCAAATACAGCCCTTTTTTCTTCTAATGATCATTACAAGCCTTCTTTATTTTCAACAGTTTATAGAGTGTTATCAGCGTAGATAATAGTGTGCTCCCCTACTTTAATTCCTGGATATCCTTCTAGGTTTTGCATAATTATCTCAGTTTAGAGAGAGAAGAGTCTGGGGAAACACACATCCTTGTTAAACATTACGCTTCATTTTCTTCAATGGGCTGATTTCCCCATCAACTCGCATTGCTGCTGTCTGTTCCCAGTAAATCTTGTCCACTGATCTTCAGCTTTGTTAGTTGTGAGGTTAGCTCATCATGTTGCACTCTCTCAAATGCCTTGGTGTAGTCAATGAAGCACAGGTATACCTCTTTCTGCTCGTCCAGAACTCGTTCCATCATAGTTCAAAGGATATAGATAGCATTTGTTTTACCTTTTCTCTCCACAAAGCCACATTTTGTGGATTTATTTTGATTTGACTTGCATCATGATGATTCTTACAAGTATTTTGGTGATATGACTCATAAAACTGATCACTCTATGTAATTCCAACTCTGTTGCCCCTGGTTAGTTTCTTTGGCAGTGCTATGAATAAAGATTTGGAGATGTCTGATGGAATCTGACCTGTATCATAGATTTCGTTGAATAATGTTGCCATCTTATCAATTCTGTATTCTTCAAGTGCTTCAAAAAGTTTCTCTAACTTTGCCCGATTTCATCTTTCTTCTTGCTGCCTGAATCTCATCTTTCATGATAGGTGGATCAGTAAAATTGTACTTCATTACGTTGTAATCCTTTCTGTGGTCTTCAGAATGTTCACTAATGTAAAATGCCCATCTGCCAAGGATTTTCTTTTTCCATAATGATGTCACTATTTTTTTTATTTTTGGGCTCCTGTGCATGGGCAGGTTTTCCTTCCAGAGATTTTTTTAATGTTTCTGTATAGTTGCTTAGTACTTATGTGGTACAAAAGATGTTTCTATACTTGTCATTAATCCGCTTCCCCTTGGTTTCATCACATTTTTTTCCGATTTCCTTATGCAATCTTTTATATCCATCCCTATTATTTTTTACCTGCCTTTATTTTTTTTTTCTATGAGGTCCAAAATATCCTCAGTCATTCACTTTTATTTTGTATTCCTTTCAACTCATGATATTTATTCCACTGGTGTTTCTGTGACCTTCACTTTGAACTTTACCCTTGTATTGATCCACTTCCTCAGCTTTTGCCAAGACTTCAAATTATTTTGAATAGCCACGCTATATTTTCCTCGAAGGGTCTGGTTGAATTTTAATAGAGTCAAGTCAAGTCTGATGTTTTTGTTTGAAATAAGCAGCCACTGGTACATTATCACTATAACAGGGAAGGTTGTTGTTGCGAGAAAGATATTTCTAAATCTTTTACTGAGTAGGATATAATCGATCTGGTTTCTGGTTTGTAGAACTAGATGGCCTTAATTCTTTCTTAGATTACTGAAGAAAAGAAAAAAAAAAGTATGGCTCTTATTTAGATCTCAGATATTAGAAGAATTTACACTGACGACTTAATTTTCGGATCCTTCATCTCATTCTCATTTTTTTTAATTGTGAAAAAAGTTCATTGCTTATTTAAATTGAATCTTATTAGAAATCAGCTAATGGGTATGCGGAACAAAAAAAATCTAGTTTGTTAGCTTTCATCATAAAGATTCTATTGGTCTATGTGTTAATATGTCTCTAGATGAAAGTGCCTGGGCTCGAGGTGAAGTGGATCATTTTGAGGCTGTAGCAAATTTCAACTTCCAAGGTGAAGGTGCAGAGGAGTTGTCATTCTCTGCAGGACAAACACTGAAAGTGGCACCTAAAGGTAAAACATTCAAGGTCATGATAATCTTATGTCATTCATCATTTGATATCTGAAAGATGACACAAATGTAGTTTATGATATTTGAGTGTTTCAGTGTCTTTGAGCTTATTCTGTATTGGCAACAAATCTTCAAATGTTTTTTGGGACATAACTATTGCTCATTAGCCTATAGGCTACCCTTATCAAACTTTTGCAGTTGATTGTCACTTTACAAGTTCCAGACTTGAAGCCTTATTTAGCCTTTCTGTTTTAATCAATTTTCTGTGCTATGGAAGATAATTGACAACACCTTCTTTACAAACCGTCAGAGATGGACTTTATGATCAAACCATTTTGCAAGTTTATGTAGGCTTACTTCTACCATTTTGCTAAATAATGATCTCAGGAGTTTTACTAATAGGCCCATCTCAATTTCATCACATTTCCCCTGTCGTCTTTTTTATATAACAATTTATCTACTCTCCTTTCTGTTTCTGTAGAACTTCAACCAAGAGTGCGTGGTTGGTTGCTTGCCTCAGTAAATGGTAAAGCAACTGGAATGATTCCAGCTAATTATGTGAAGATCCTTGGCAAGAAAAGAGGCACAAATTTTACCACTGGTTCTTCGCAACATCAAAGCCAGTCTCAGTCACTAGGTCCCTCAGCTAGTAGTGCTACTCTAACCCAGACTCCCAAATGGGGCTACTCGAACACTTCTAATACAGCTATTTCTGACAGCCACTTGGAGTCAGCGTTCTCCGTGCCTTCCCAAGAATCCAATACTATTTCTACATCATCAAATGTTAACAATGTGAGCAACAAAGATGCCTCTGATATTTTGAGCGACTCACAAAATTGATCGATGTTTTAAATCTATCAGGATGCAAAATGAATGGTTTTGAAATGGACTATCCCAGGACATGAAGAACTATTTATTATTATAAAATTTTGAGGCTGGGGGTATTGTGTGTACTTAGCAATATAATTAACAGTTTTCAATATATATACAAGTACATTCTCCACAATGCTGGAGACAAAGTATGCAGAAGATACCTAATAACTCAAAGAACTGTACCGTTCTATATCAATTAATGGAATTCCCAACATTTTTCAAGCAAAACATTTGAAAATAATAAAAGCTTACCTAACATAACAGAATCGTTTAAAACAGAAAAAGACAAGAGAAGAAACAACATAAGTAATCGTTAATGTTATTCAACTTTTAGATCCCACTCTGTTGTCTCCAGACAATATGCAGTCTCTCTCTATATGTTTTGCTGTTTATCTTTCGTCTCTGCCTCTCTCCCTTCTGTCTTACTTTTCTGTCCTGTTTTTGTCTCCTGTCTTTGCTCTTTATGGACTTTGCTTGAGTATCTCAAGATATTTTTACAAACCCAGTTCATGAGCCATGATCTCAAGGCTTCTTATGGCTAAAAGGAATTATGCTTTCTTATCCTCAATATATCTTTCTTGTGCTTTATCTGATCATTGTACGTTTTTTGTTTATAAAAATAATTTGTAGTCTACAAAGTCTCAGGTATGATGATCATTCTACATATATTTGCAAATGTTTATTGTCAAATACTGAAAGATGAGCAAAAGATGCATAATTCATGCTAACCATTTGACAACTCTTGCTCAGAACTTATCAGGAACCATTTTTTTTTTAACCTCTGAAGAGGGTCTTGAATATGAGTAAGGTCACAAAAGGAAAGTAAGAGCAATGAGATTTTTGATGCAAATGAAGGAATTTTGCTTCATTTTTGTGTGTGTATGTGTTAATGCATAGCACTTTGTGAAATAGCAACTGTAATAGCAGACTTTTTACATTTATGAACCAAATTGTTCTCTTTTTTAAAGTCAATCCTGATTTTAATTATGTAATCGTAGGATTAGGGGAAGAACCTTTTCTACCATTTTCTTGAAATTTAATGACAAGGATAAGGATGATAAATCTTCATATAAGTTGATTTGCTAAAAGAAAAATATCAACCACAATAATTAAAAGACTAGGGCTATAAATGTCAACATTGTTATACTGATTGCAATGTTAGTAATGCACATTTCAAGAGTAAAAAATTTTGCAGTTGTTTTTGATTATGATTGGAATTTTTTTCACAGGAACACATTTAAATGTTAATACATCAACTTCATTTTCTATTTTTTACCTAACAGAGTGTAAGTCTAGTTACAATATATTAATTGAAAGTTTTAAATTCATTTCTGGTTTGACTTGGCAACTCAAAGGTTGTTATTTTTTTAGCAACTTGTAATAAATGTCCATAGCAATTGTGGAACAATATACATGTATGAAATGAATCAAAATGAAATTCTGAAAATTAAAATCATTGGAATCTGTTATCCCTTGTTGCTTCTGTTGAGAAATGCAGATATGAAATTGAATAGTTTTATTTCTGAAAAGCACCCAAGTGTTAAAATTTAATTTTCATAACTTCATTTTCATTCATCTGTTGCAATCATGGCTGTGCAAATCCTTTCATACTTTTATTTTTTTTTTTGGTTTATTTAGAATGGTACAGCCAGTCACTATTAAAAATAATTATACTCACGCTTTTCCGGGCTAAAATTTTGTATAATTATCCATTGACTGAACTTTAAAATTGCTTTTATAGTTATAAATAAAGCAGGTCGATTTGTCTGAAACTGAAGTATTATTATGCCATGTGCATAATCATGATAATGTTAACTTGTATGTAAACATGGACCTGGGAGATATACCGATATATATATATATATATATATATATATATATATATATATATATATATATATATATATATTATATAATATGTGTGTGTATAGAGTACGAAAAATATTTTGTGAGAAAGTATGTAATTGATTTATAGATACTGAGTCTGTCTTTTTTGCATAAGTCTTTGGATAACGTAACTTATGATTCTGATATTATTTTCTTATGCCACGTAAAAGATTGATAGTAAATGTTTTATGACTTTTAATGTGTACAAACAGACAGCTGAGTTTGTACAGGCTCCCTGTATGCAAAGCATTTGATGAAAGACTCCTAAATTGTTTTGCATGAACTCTTCAAACCAGTGTGACAATATGAAAAAGAACATTTAATTCGATAATATGTTGCTAAGATTAAAAATGAACACATTGTATCATTTGGACTTGAAATTGTTGCTTTTTTTAGTATCTTTTGGCAGTTCTTTGATTTTGCAGGAATCTCTCAAGATTATCCTTTCTTTTACAGTAAAACTTGCAGAGTATAAATTGCAGCCTTTAATATAGACCATCACTCACACGGATTCTAACCAAGTGATGAGCATAAAGATTTTTTTCTTCCTGTTCAATGACAATGATTTGAATTATCATTTATGAAGTGGAAAGAGTTGAAAAGTAGTGTTGATTGAGGCCATTTAATTAAAAGAATTTCTTTATCAGGTGAAGGGAAATTTTAGAGGTAAGTAGCATTAACAAGACTGGTTTTGTATAGGTGGTTATTTTTTTTTTTGAAAAATAAGAGAAGTTACGAAAAAATATAACTTGAGCTACCAGTCCAGAGCAGAACAGTGTAGGCCTATGTTGCTCAAATTTTTGTTTCTGTAATGGACCATTTGTACTAGAAATGTTTATCATCAGCATCACTATCGCCACTGTCATGATATTAATGATAGCAGAATTTGTAGACAAGAGTGATAAAAACAAAAATAAATTTACATAAAGTGAATAGTAGGTGACATATTACTTTTCATAGGATCATCACAAAATGGTTTGAAGTGGGCATGAGCTCAAAGTCTTTCAAATTTCTTATACCATGAACTTATGAATTTTTTGCTCTCTCCTTTTTTCCATATAAAAGTAGAACTGCCACTTCATAACATGGAGAAAAAAATTGTCTCACTGTCTCAGCATTTGTAAAAATATTTTTTTAATCTAATGTTGAATTCTTCTCTTCCCTAAGGTGTATTTAAATTCAATGTTTTGGATATTAAATCTTCCATTTGAAATGTCTCACCACACTCAGTAATAAAAGCTATATAGTATAAAATAAAGTTATATCACAGAGTAAGCCACAAATTAAAACAAAGATTACATCTACGTACAAAAAAAAATAATACAAAAACAGTAAGACAAAATAAAATTCTCTCTGAACAAGTTCCTAACTTAATAATCAAAGTTGCTATAATACTATCTTTTAATCGTAATTTTGATAAAACCTTGAATCAGATTACATCTAAATAGTTTTGCCCTTTCAGCTTGTTTCTGTCAAGTTGTCTAAAAAAAGAAATTTTGCAAAATAGAAAGCCTGAGCAATGTTGTCCATTTAATCTACCAAAAACAATAATTAGACTTGTATGGAAAACAAAACTTAAATTCTGCGCTCCATTTTTTTTCCTGTGCAAGTATTTGAGCAAATTATCTGGCTGCTCAAGGAAAGTATGCCTACATATAGAGGATGAGGGTGTTGTTTGTCTTCCACTCTCTTCAGGCATGTGTGAACACCCTAATCATCCACTTGAATGAAAGGTGGCATGAAGAGACATTTAATATAAGAACCTCTAGAACTATTGAAAAGCTTGCAGTTGAGCGCTTTACTCAATTGATCAAATTAATTTTCAGACTATATATGTATATTGTATATAGATTTATATTTTGAATACAAAAACACAAAATATTAAAACTGAGGCTGACATTTGTAACAGAAGTCCTTTTATTAAATTGTGTAGAAATACCTATCGGCATAGAAAATAAATGGAAAAAAATACCATAGAAGTTCAGAGTGTATACCATAGCAAGATTCAAACTGTGAAAAAGTGCTTACTTATTGGACAAAAACAAAACTGTCAAATTTTTGAAGATCGTCTTTCTTTGTGTTTTCTTGAAATTGCATCACCAAAGTCCATACACAGTATGAGAAATTTAGGCTGATCAGATGTGCATTATATTCACATCATGCCAAAATTCATGGGAGAGACATGTAAATTGCTACAACATAAGGAATATTTTGTCTACATCATCAGCTAATTACATTTTGGGACGATGCTTCAGCCATAACTTTCACATATGAGTGCAACTATGGGTCACTAGTTACAGGTTACATTTATAAAGGATGCTCCCACAACACAATATTGCAAAAGCAGTGTGCTAAATATTCCTCAACACATTTAGTTCTAAGGATTTGTGTTTTTTTGTAAGTTGAAATTGGTTCCTAAACATCATAGATATTCTAAAGTTTTACTCAGAACATATGAGAAATATGTGTAACTCACTTTCATGATATTGCAACACAAAGCTTGAAAAATAGCTTAAAACATTGGCTTTCTAAGCTTTCACAACAAGCATACTATATTATTGTTATTGTCTCATTATCTACATTATCATGATCAGAGTCTTCTCTGTCTTTACCAGCCCTCTCCTCCCCTGCCCAAAATTAAGAAAAGAAAAAAAAGTCGCAAGTGCTATGTTATGCCTTCATACTCTCATATCCTCACCCATAGCTATATTTTCTTACCCTGATCCCAACTACAAATTGGAATGATCCAAGCTTGTTGCGTAGGATGATCTCAGAATCAGCCAATCATTTAGCTCACGGTGGAAATAAAAATATTGAAACATGCATCTCACTATCTAGAAAAAAAAATATTTAAAAGGTTTTAAGGTATTCGATAAATTTAATACGATGTTGGTATTAAAACTAAAAACTTAATGATGTAATTTCATCAACAAGTTCTTTACTTCAATTATAAAATTAGTAGATTTTGCTAAAGCAAATTCGATCATAAAAATGAACATCAAGTGATTTTGTACTACATGTCAAAACTAGAAAATATTTTTAGCACATACAAAATATACTGTAACTTGCTAGACACGTTTTATTTTTATTATTGGTTGGTTGCCAATTTCTGTGGTTGAAAAATATATTCTATTCAATGAAGAGAAAAAATTCAAATGAATAAAATACTTCTTTGATTTTGTTTTCTTTGGTAGAAACTAAAGCTTTTATTCTATTGAAATGGGGACTGATCATAAATTCATGTAGAACATGTCAAACAATTACGTGTACAAAAATAACAAAAAACCCTCACCGCTAAACCCTATAAAATCAGTAAAAAATACATAGGCATTTGTAATGAATTGTAAAGTAAAATTTTCTCAATTGTGCAAAAAAGTACAAAGACATTGACACAGATGTTCAAATGATGAAATGTATTCAATTAAAACGGTCTTACAAAGTTAAACCCATCAATCATGAATGCAGGCATGACATATCAAAACAATTTTGCAAAAGTGAAAAGAAAAATAAATTTGTTATCATTTTTCTAAACAAAAAAGTTGCTCAAAGCAAGCAGTATCATTTAGCAGAATTCGTCACTATACCACAGCCAGAGATCACTTAGTTGTGACATACAGTTATTCACACATCACAGCTCATTCTCTCTTTATGTTTTCTTATCATTTCACTGTCTCTCTTTTTCAATCAGTAGCTTCCATCTTCTTTCTATACCCACTATTTCTTTTTTGTTTTAGGAGCGTGATGCTTTATTCCTTTGTTTATTTATATAACAAGAATTACTTTTTGTTATGTTTAATACAGTCTGAGTAAAGTCAACATGGGTAAAGAATTCTTACCTGAACATCAGTTGTCCAAACCCACATGTATTATGCTAGACATTTTGCACTAGCATTTTTCTAGTGTTATTAAAACACAAGACTTTTAGCAAAACTCTATAATACAAATATCCAGGCAATATAATTTTTAGACAGTGCTTTTAGAAACCACATAAAGCCACAAACTTAGACAGGAATTCATTATTAAGCTAACGTAACCCCAAAACATGCATTCCAACATTTTTTCAGCACAACACACATTTTTATTCCTTACACTTTCATCTGGTTCACTCTTTCCACAACAAGTTCACATTTATACACTACAAAATGCACCAACTCCATTATTACTTGGGGGCCTCCCCATCTGCTGTGAGCATCTGATAGAGGCACCGATCATTCATGCAGCCCTGGACAAACTCTTCCTTAGAGAGCACCCCATCGCTGTTAGTGTCCATTTTGTTGAAGATCTTTTTGGTGCGTTCCTGTGGTGTCTCTATCTGCTGATCTTGGATAGCTGAGCCCAGCATGTTATAGATGGCCTGAAAGATAGGGAATCACTTCAGTTTTAAAGTTAAAAGGTTACAAAATACCAATTAAGCAGATAAAGCTTTAGGTAAAACCAACAACAACCCCCCTAAAACAAAACAAAACAAAAAAAAACAAAAAACAAACAAACAAACAAACAAACAAAAAACAACAACACAAAATAAAAATAAACAAACACAAAAACAAAAAAATTAACTGGCTAAACAAGAAATGTTGACATGGTTTTACAAATGATGGTGAAGCAATAAAACCTAAGCATTTAAAGGGCGACAAAAAATGTCCAGTAAAAGACATTAAAAATGTTTATGTCCCCTGGAGTACGTTGTGCTGCATGGCATAAGACATATCTATTGTTTTTAAATAAAGAACATTTTTTTTTATTGACACTTATATAATGTTATAACAGTCATCCAATGCTCTAAGTTTACTTGCTTTTTGGCGCATGCGAATGAGCAGACGAAACTCGAAACGCCATGGGTTGTTTTCATTTTTCACATTTTTTATTGTTACTTCTTGATTAAAAATAGACTCTTGCATGATGTGAGCCCCGTTGACACTTTTAAATAATCCCATACTACTGCTTGCGATGCTATGACCGTTGGGACTCACGATATTCTGAGTTACCTGAGATTTTAACATATCTAGAAAATGGAAACATACCTTAATGATACTTTCCATCTCCGATTTGTCAATGGTCCCATTCCCGTCAATGTCATACATGGAGAAAGCCCAGTTAAGCTTCTCCTTGGGATCTCCTTTGTTAGAGGTGATGTTGATAGCTAACAGAAATTCCTTGAACTCGATGGATCCGCTACCGTCTTTATCGAAGGAACGGAAGACGTGATCACAGAAAGCTTCCGGATCACCGCCAGGGAAGAACTGAGCATACACCTCCTTGAACTTCTCCTTCGACAGCTGGCCGTCTGGACAATCCCTCTGTGTATCGGGGGGTTGTAAGGGAAGAGAAAAAGAACTGAGAAGTTAATAATTATATAGATTTCTACTTTTATGCACCATAAAATGCAAAATATTCAAATGCAAAAAAAATCATAAAAATTTGGCATAGAAATCTGAGAATGGTGTACACATATCTCGAAAAATACGACATAAAAAGTAGCTGCTGGTGTCTTCAGAACTTCAGATCTGATTGCCGAAAGAACGTGTGATCCCAGTTTAACTCATATCTTAAATACAATTGCCATTCTCCCCATCACTTAGAATTTCAACCTTTTTGAGCTATTTTTGTTCGGTAAAATCCGTAAATATTTTTTATGTTCGTAAAGACAATGGAAGTTCTCATTTTTTCCGAGTAGCGGATGGAAGCGTGGATGCTTCAATTACAATTCTAGTTAATTATACATGTATATAATGAAATATTTATTCTATCGCGTCCTTTTTCCTAGTTGAAAAGAGCCTAGAGATCATGAATTGAGCCGAAAAAAAAAAGAATTCTATGAAATTGTGCCCGATACTTTTACTTTCACATTTAAGCATAGTTGTGTGGACATAAGCCAGACAGCTTAGTCAGTAGAACTTTTAGCAAGACGAGAGTTATTAAAATAGTTTGCCGATTGTTAATGTTCACGACTTTCTCATAATGGACACACAAGCACACAATTTCTTATGTGATAATTTCACCACTGAAACCCATATGTTACTCAAAATCGATATGGAGAGTTGGCACCAGATGAATCATAAGATTTTAATGAGATCGTAATTATGTAGGACGCATTGATAGCATTTCAAACATTTGTGGAGATATACGAGATGAGGCTCAAAGGTGCGAGTTTAATTTTCTATTCGACACTGAGTGGTGATATCCGCATATGGTCATCGAACATACATTAATAGTTACACTATGATTGTCAAAAGACGAAACATTGTTTTGCCAATCAAATTCTTCCAACCAGTTTGTTAAATGCATGCTGTATGCATTAAATATCTGCGGTGAAAAAAATTTTCTTTGTTTGCTTTCTCCACGTCATCACTCTATGATATATGTTAAAATCGAGGAGAGCTAATTTTTCATACTAGATCGGGATTTATCGGAAGAGCGCAGTATCACCGCCAAGGGCTTATTTTCTGAATGAAACTTTGCTATTAGTAATTTCTTAAGTTTGAGTTTATTACACCTCTGCAAAATTTATATCAGCCCGATATCTATATCTATGTATGTATGTATGTATGTATGTATGTATGTATGTATGTATGTATGTATGTATGTATGTATGTATGTATGTATGTATGTATATATGTATGTATGTATGTATCTATCTAAATCATTGGTCACCAATCACCGCCCATTGCTCACAGCCATCTGACGAAGGCCGCACGGGCTCGAAACTCGAGTCATGGCAAACTAAATCTAGGAAATCAATTTTATTATTATCATTATTAACGCTCCTGTTTGTCGAGCGCTCTTAGAGAATGCTAGAATAATAATCAAACATAAAACGTAGTATTACAATCATATATAAGATATTACATTAAATTCTCTTCATACGAAATTCATTCCAACTTATCTTCAAACTGTATATATATATATATATATATATATATATAAACTCATTTACACGTGCATACCACTCAAACCTAAACGACTGAGTCAATAAGATTTTTCGCGACTACAGAAATTCGATATTTCATAAGAACGATACTTGATTCTAGACAACCATACTCAATGCTACTCGTTTCATCTTTCAAACAGGTCATCAGCCTGCGCTCCCCAGGCCAGCAGCCGTAATGAAACAGGAAAAAGACTTCTGAGTCAAAGACTGCAATCACTGTGACTGTCTAGAAAGGAATTTTTAGCTTGCTTACTTCAATCCTCTACCACTCAAATATTTTAGAGCTCAAAGTATAAAATAATAACCAGGCTTAATGTGGTTGGAAGAAAAGGATTTTTTTGTGAAGTGAGTGTATGGTAAAAAAAAATTGCAATTTTAAACGAAAGAGAAGGCGCTATAAGTTTCAACAAATGATGACTTGGTTTGATTCAATAAAGAAATAGATCAAAACTGTATTGTATCAGGGAAAGGATTTAAACTACAGACATATCCACGCCTATATACAGACATTATTGTTCAAAACTATACTGTACAGAACAGTATCTTCGATACCTTACCATTTCTTTTGCACCAGGCATATTCACTTACATTCTCAGAGAACAAACGATCAGTGTAAGAGAATATCAACTTCTCATAATGCTATCTACCACTACTTCTATACTTCTACCATCCCGCCCTAACCACCACCACTTCCCCTTATCCTGCTGCTGCTACTACTACTACTACTATTAGTGATAATAGTAGTACTACTACTTCTTCTTCTCCTTCTCCTTCTCCTTCTCCTCCTCCTCCTACTACTACTACTACTACTACTACTACTACTACTACTACTACTACTACTACTACTACTACTACTACTACTACTACTACTACTACTACTACTACTACTACTACTACTACTACTACTACTACTACTACTACTACTACTACTACTACTACTATTTAAATTGAATGTCTCAGAGGAGCTTTGTGAATACAACTACTGTATTGTACTACTGACTTTTTTCTATCAACAAACACTATGTCTAGCGCGTTAATGTTATAATACTTTTGAGAAAATAAGTATTAAAAACTAAAGAATTAGAACATCTATAAAAGAAGGAGCGATAAGTACTATCATCCTTATCCTTCTGTTTTAGTTGTTGTTAAATTACTCATATATTTTTCTTTACATCTTCAACTAACACTATAAAAACGCTGTAGAGAAATGATGCTTTATGAGTCTAGTGGATCACAACCTTTTTAAATTGGTGTTTATTTTGTTCATCTGAAGAGGATTTTTTTTTCACTTGGATTAGTTTTCTTTGTTTTCATACTTTTTGTATCTGATGCCCGTCTATAATCCAACAACTCAATGAATTTCAAAAGATAGATCTTTGGCTCTGGATGCTCAAAATAATTGGCTTAACTTGATTTCAAACAAATGAAAACAAAATTTAGTGTCAAAGACGCTTGCCAGCTCATCATTTTTTTTCTAAAACTCGTCATTTCGTTGATCTGATTTAGAAAACAGCTTAAATTACGTTACAACTTTCCAAGAGGTTGCAATTCATGAATATGTATCATTTGAATCTATAAGCCTACCAGAACAGTACCGCTTCAGAAAGTATCCACCTCACACATCTAAAGTACATAATGTTCTGCTCACTTGATGACTCTTTGCTAAAATGCAAATTGGAATCAATGAATTTCTCAACGACTGCCGCTCTCGTTACGTCTTGAAGAGCGCTAGGTATTCAGTTTCTTACCACTTTAAAGATTAAGGAGAATACCGAAATAGGCATGAAAAAAAAAAATCACTTCCTAGGAAGTCTCGCAGTCGCATGCGCAAAACAGCGTTTCGCAGAAGGTTGATGTTACAAACATCAACTATAGAAGAATGCAAATTATACATATCCATCTAAAGAAAGAATATAAGGTGTGCGTTGGCCGTTTTCATTCAAGTCCCACAATGCACATCAAGCTAACACATATATGTGATAGCAATTACATAAGCACTACCATTATTTAAACCTTGCTGTTGTATCTTCCAAAAAAGCTAGAGATTTAAAAAATGTATAACTGATATATATATATATATAGAAAGAGAGAGAGAGAGAGAGAGAGAGAGAGAGAGAGAGAGAGAGAGAGAGAGAGAGAGAGAGAGAGAGAGAGAGAGAGAGAGAGAGAGAGAGAGAGAGAGAGAGATGCAACTGAACTGTATCTCATAAGTTGTGTGCAGAGTAATTAGCAATAAAATCTTGAAATTGAACAACATTTCACACTTTTTAGTTAATCAACCATTCCTAAGATGTTTCTGAGGTAACCTCAAAAGCTAATCGAGGTACCTCTGGCATCCTTTTAGGTAATTGAAACTCCTCTTTAAATTCTATGTACAAACACGTCACGTGTATATTTACTTCTTAAAAACTTTGCTGTGATTCCGAAAACCAAGTCCTGTTGATGGTGAAATTCTAACACTGAAATGCAGCAATAGCATTTTTTAACTTTCACTTTTCCGACTCCATAGCCCTTTCAGTACTTTCTACATTCCAAAACCTAATCATAAAAATTTATTCAATAAATGTATGATATATTATGGCGGATGACAAGTCTGTAAATACACGAATTTAAAACATCTTAGTATCCATGTCAAACAAAAATGATGTGTGAGGCACGATGGCAGAGGATGCATTTTTTTTTTCTTTTGATTTTTCTAAACGACTTGACTATGCTTATGCAAGGGTCTCCGTGGCTAACACTTACGCCCATGTTAAAAGTTAAAATATTCCTGGATTCTGAGAGACAGAAAATGGTGGTTCACAAAAGAAAAAAAATATTTACACTGAAAGACTTATGAATGTTAGCTTTTCGATGGTTTTTTTTCTTCTGAATTTT
The DNA here is from genome assembly GCA_033675545.1 of Elysia crispata. Lineage (NCBI taxonomy): Eukaryota > Metazoa > Mollusca > Gastropoda > Plakobranchidae > Elysia > Elysia crispata. The sequence continues at coordinate 745,784 of JAWDGP010002673.1, read as the reverse complement.
TATGTATCGAGTATTCGCTTGGATAAAGTCGCCCCTGAAAATATCGATTAGGCCTCATTTGTACTATTTCAGAAAAAAAATAGTCTACACATTTTAGAAATTCAATAGAAGTGTAAGGAATTTCATACAGGAAAAACTTCAATGTTCCTCTTACCTTTCAACTTGGATAAATGTTTGCTTTATTTTTTAATTGCTCAAATAAACAAAACATATGATTTAATTTGACAAACAGTGTTAACAAGTGATTTCTTATTTGTTTTGCTTAGTTAAAGAGAAAATAAAAAAGACAACAAATAACCAAACCCGAGAGAGAGAGAGAGAGAGAGAGAGAGAGAGAGAGAGAGAGAGAGAGAGAGAGAGAGAGAGAGAGAGAGAGAGAGAGAGAGAGAGAGAGAGAGAGGGAGAAAGATTGAGAGAAAGAAAGAGAGAGAAAGAGAGAGAGAGAAAGAAACTTCCGTTTCCTCTTCTGCTGTTTTATCCAATTAAGTAAAATTTATGCGAAATTATTCCAATCAGGAAAATATAATAAGGACCCAAGTAAATTATTTAAAAAAAAATTACTATGCAGTTAAACGCGCTCTAGTGTGTTTGAGAATGATTGTGGGCTTGTTTCGGTTGAAAAGGGAGGAGGGGTGGGGGAGGAATAGCAGTGTATTTCATCAAAATGTGAATGGAATGTAAAGCAACAGAAGCCTGCGCCCCATTTCTACAGTTTTACAAAGATTGAGAGGGAGATGAGCAAACCGCCCTGTTTAAAGCTTTATTTACGTAGACTTGATTTGCACGGCCTCAAGTGTACTCAGTGGCGGACGCGTCATGTCGCATACTGAGAAAAGTTGACTTAGGAAAGGGCTATTCAGTTTTTATACCGTATTTTAGGCTTACCGTTTCAACACAAACTCTGCACGGCATTTCTGGCAAATATTCATGACTATTTCCCCCAATCGACAAGAATTAGGTATAGAGCTATTACAAAACTTGGATATGGAAGACGAAAATAGAAGCGATGCAAATTAGAATATAAACAGGATAAGGGCTGCCTTTCAAGTTATCCAAATTGTCTGCTGTTTTTTTTTTTTGTTTTTTTTTTTACCAAATTCTTATACGTCTCTGGCGCACGTGTTTCTTGGTTTTTGGCTTCCCCCCCCCCCCCCCCTCATTTAACTTCAGTAGACATAAATCTTTGTAAGCCGTCCTATAATCAGGTTGCCATTCCTCCTATTATTCTGCTACAGATATGAGATATTTGGGATTTAATTAAATAGCTCCGCAGGATGTGTTGCTTTTGAGATCCAGCTCTCTATGTTGATCCTAGGCATTTCAAATGGCTTCCAAAAGATTTGATTTATGTATTTCTTGGATTGATTAATACATGAATTAAAATTCTCTTTCGAAAACTGAAAAAAAAAAACCCCGACCCAATGATAATTATTAGGTATTTACTGAGAAACGACTACAAAATTTGTTTTTCTTTATAGCCCTTCCATTCAAAGGAGATCTCAGACCATAAATGAGTATCAAACAAGCCCTGGAAGGACCGATTTCAAATGGAAAGACGAGTATCCAAACTCTCACGCAACAGTGTGGGGGTCGAACCTACAAATAATGTCCTTTTCGATATCAGGGCTGACATCATAATGATAAACCCACTTCCATCGGCATACCTAAGAATCTCTCGGGTTGTTATTTGGTGGAGCACTACTTTACAGGCATTATTTCTTCATTTTGAAAGATCTTAACAGGCACAGAAATAGGTGATAAAAAAATTCCTCCAATAGCGTAAACGACAGCCAAAACAGTGGTTTCACTAAAACAGCTTAAACAAGGAACTAAACTGCAATAACATTGCAGCAAATCTCGAGATTTGTATGAAAATATGAAGTGATACACATTGATAGAATTTCCGAGCCGTGTTGATTTCTTGAGTTTCGATTTCTGGATGATCAATATTAATCTTAAATAATCTTTTGAGTTACGTGCTCTCTGTGACATAGGCTTTTAAACCCCGTTATTACTAATCCACGATTCAATCAATTCCATGTAAGGAAGGTTAGTTTTGTTTTCTACTTAACAACATAATCATTACCTAGAAACAATTAAATTCTTAAACAGGCAGCTACACATATACAAGACATAATTGCTGAGAAAAACAATGTAAAATTGGTGAGAAAAAAGAGGGGACAGGCAAATAGTGGAGAGAGAGAGAGAGAGAGAGAGAGAGAGAGAGAGAGAGAGAGAGAGAGAGAGAGAGAGAGAGAGAGAGAGAGAGAGAGAGAGAGAGAGAGAGAGAGAGAGAGCCAACAGCTTACCATGAAACCCTTGTACCATTGTTTGATCTCATCTTTGTTGAACTTGGTGTTCTCCTGCAGAAACCGGAGGTCCTCCTTGGATAAATGCGACATTTTGTTCCCCATCTTGGCTGGTCTGTCTTGCCTTGCCTTGTCCTAACTGGTATCACAATAATATAATCCACAGAGACGAATCACATGTATCAGGTCCTCTATTAGGCTCAGGCGTTCAGGCGATTCCCCGAATGACGAATATTTTGCTAGTTAGAATGTGACAGCGCTGTTGTTAGGGTGTGCACAACAAGAGAAGATAACCCCTGGGTTGCATGCAGCGTGCCGTTTATGTTTGAACTCCAATAATGCTGCAGTGTTCCAGAATCTGAAAGATAAGTGAGAACGTATAGGTTAATAATAGTAGTTTGGTCAGGACCGTAGCTTAATCATAATTTAGAATTTAGATAAGATTGAAGATACTAAAGTTATTTCAATGTTGAGAGTTAGGACTTGGATCCCATTACAATCTCGTCAGCCCTTAACTCCCTATCACTGCTTTTATCCCTTTGTGAGTCGCCATTACCATCAATCTCTCCTCCCTCCCTCAAACCTCCTTTTTAACCTCCTTGCTATCAGTTTTCGACCACCATTTCCACCCTAACCCCAACACTCCACAACATAATACAAGATGGAATGAAGCTTTATGTATGAACTGAAGGCCGAAATGCAAAGTTGTTCAAGCATGAGTGGCATATTATTTTGACTGAGGAAACACAGATTTATATCGAGAGCGGTTTCTAAATGAAGCTTGGGGTGTTCACTTCGACTCCTACACATAAACAGAAAACTGAAGTGGAACGTTTCATGATTTGAACGACCAGTATAAAGGATTATTTTAGCTGTAACGAGGGTATAGATGTTGGAGGGGAATATTGTAATGCTATCACAGAGCTCGCGCGTAAAACGGCTTGAAGACAAAGATAACTGGTGAATGATATCAAGCAAGTAAAAAACTTCATTCACCAAATTATTCATACATTAGATATTCTCTACCGATGTATCTTCAATACCACCAGTTTCGTCTTTACTTTCCAATCGTTTCATTGAGCGGAAAACTCGGTTCCAATTCGGCAAAAGGACAACGCTCATCTGTCGCTGGATTGCTGTTTCTTGTTTGAAAAAAAAATTAGCGTAACTTTTCAAGTATTAATTAGATCTCCACAGAAGCCACGAGTAAAAAAAAAACAATTTTATTTTTCATTACAAAGAGATGGCGTCTGTACATCCAACTGAAGAAGAGAAAGAAAAAAGAATTGAAAAAAAGAAACCTGCATCAGTGAACGATGCAATAATATGAATGAAAGAAATGATCAATGAGTAAAAGAAAATGATATGATATTTGATGAAGAAATTAAAAAAAAACAATGAGTAATAAAATACACCTGGATTATCATTATAGAGGAGAAGGGGTAGAGATAGAAAGAAGGAGCGAGAAGGAGAAGTGGAGGGGGAGAGAGAGAGAGAGAGAGAGAGAGAGAGAGAGAGAGAGAGAGAGAGAGAGAGAGAGAGAGAGAGAGAGAGAGAGAGAGAGAGAGAGAGAGAGAGAGAGAGAGAGAGAGAGAGAGCTTGTTTATTTCTAGGCTCCCAGTTCTGAACACTGGAGAGTGGAAATCTTCCACTAGTACTAAGTATTAAACCTGAACGACTAGAACCTCGTGAAACCGATCTAGCCATGGCTATAATTACTCCGCCTGTTCAGTGTCGTCAACGCCGTGTACACAGTCACTTACTAGACAGTGAACATCGCTCTCCACACGGCAAGACAAGTACAGCCGCGCTAATCCTGATTAGAAACGGGTACTCAAGGTAAAACCGCCAGGCGGAGAAATATTAAAGAGTTTATGTAGCCAGTCCAAAAGACCATAATATTTTTTACGGCCATTTTTTTTTTTACCTTGTTCGATTGAAGTTGTGAGGCAAACAAGAGTTTAAAATACAACAACATAACAACAACAACAAAACAGAAAAACATTGCAGACTTTTTTCAACTAAAAATCAAACAAAGAAACTCCCAGAGGACAAACGTAGTTTTTAACACTCAGCTCTGGTCATGGACGACAAAATCGATGGAAGCGACTAAAAGAACAGGAGAAAAGCGCTCACGAAGAATAACCTCCCGATGGCCCAATAGCAACGGCAGCTGAAGGCTTATTACATACTTAGTTTTTAAGTCCTTTTATATTATTAGATTATTATATTATATTACATTACAAATAAAAAAAAAATGAAAGGCAACAAATGACACAGGAGTTGTCATTCAAACAAGACCGTGCCCTATGTAATTCATTCACCTTCAAACTTAGTATCAGGCTATTTGCATCTATCGTACTGAAAAGCAATCAAGGAGTATGCAGAGACTTTCCGAATTCTAATAACCCCATTTTTTTAATCAAGCCCAAAAGACAATTTATCTGGACTATTGAGCTCTGGTCAGTAGAGAAGGGTATTGTAGTGTTGGACACGGAGCAGCAAACTTTATGTACGACAATTAAAATTGATGAACATTCTGTGGTTGACGGAAGAGTCAGAAAGAGAGGGGAGGGAGGGAGTGAATGAAACAGACAGACAGACACAGAAACAGCCGGATAGACGAGCACAAAGAGCGAGAATCAGAGAAAAGAAAGACAAAGAAAGCAAGAGAGATCGATTTATAGATTGATAGATAGATAGATAGACAGATAGATAGATAGATGGATAGATAGATAGAGAGGAGAGAGAGAGAGAGAGAGAGAGAGAGAGAGAGAGAGAGAGAGAGAGAGAGAGAGAGAGAGAGAGAGAGAGAGAGAGAGAGAGAGAGAGAGAGAGAGAGAGAGAGAGGTGGGGGGAGGGGGGCGGGACTTTACCCAGCCTCTGACAGTAAATGAATAGAATGCAGCTCGTCACGGAAACTATTGTTCTGTTTCTCCATCCTTCATCTGCGGAAAGTCAAAGCTGAGTGGAGAGACAAAAGTATCTGATTGAAATAACCTTGGAAGCCAACCAGACCATTATAAATGGTCAGTGAGAGTTTCCCCTAGACTTGGCTGCAGTCACCATTCATTAGGTTTGGCGCAAAATCAGAGTTGCCATTTCCAGTTCAAGGTAATGCGGTTTACTGTTGCGACTAGAAAGTGAGCGTCTGGCAGACTGCAGCTTCTAACACCAGAAAATAATCATGTGCTGGGATGCGATATCTTATCGAAGTGGGCGAGTCTCGCAATCATTTCGCACGATCATGACTATAGTGGTGACACAACACAAAACAGTAAATAAAAAAGATACGTTTTGAAGCATCCTCCAAGCCTGTAAAATAATCAAGGTTCAATTAGACGCCTATGTATGTTTAAAAGCAACAAACTTGGTAAATGATCCTTAGTAAAAGTAATTTCAATAGGTATGGCAACATGTAGGGCAATATCAATGATCTTGACAAATGGAATCTTCTGTGCATAGCTTTGTTTGCAAAAAGAGTAAATTATTAACGTTACAAAACAAAACTTTCCCTGTATGGCTCCTCTGCAAGGATACAGAACAAGAAAACCATGAATAGCAAAATATTTTTCTAATATTTCTTCTACAGGGAAAAATACTGTTAAAGGTAATTTATACAATACTTGAGTCTTAACTATCATGCACTTGCAGATAATATTGTTGCTATTTTTATCAATTGCCTACACTAAGTAGATTCAACAACCCCTACAAAATCAACATTCTTGATAATATACACCTCACTTACTTCAACATCTGCAACAATTAACTACTAAATTTACGTGCTATAATTAACGCAAATAGTAACACAACCATAACAGCATAACCTGCGACGACTAAGATCCAAAAACAATTACCAGAACAAAATAAAAACGAACACCTCTACTATATTAACTTTACTACTAGTCCGACTTCTCAGATGAGAATCAAATGTACATCATTAAGCGCACAGTATCTAAAGATCTGACAGTAAGGAAATTTACATGAAAAAGTAAAGAACCGATGATAACCCTCCCCCCCACACACACACAAAAAGCTTAGATAACAGTGAGACGATTTAAACAAGCAAGAGTCAATATCAGAACTTGTTAAGTAAATGTTGATTCTTTTGCAATCATCACTTTAATTTTAAGAGCCCAACGGCTGCAGCTTAAGTCACATTAACGAGCGCGAATCATTGTAAACTATCTAAAGCCATTTCCCACCCCCTTCCCCCAAATAAAATAAAATATAAAAAATAAGCCAAAAGAAATTAAAATTAGGGAAAACGCTTTTCAACTGAAAGGAAAGTTAACACAATGTTAAAAAATACAAAAATAAAAATGAATTTCGAGATTTTTTCCAAGGGGTAAAAGAAGGCCATTATACCTTGAGCCCACAAGTGTTTTGAGCTAAACAGATATTTTTAGAAAACAGCATGCATTGTGCATGTACGTTGTAATTTTTTGGCAACCTGAAGATTGCAGGTGGTTCCTTGAACTTTGAAAAACATTTCATTATAAGTGTTAGGGTACCTGTTCAACCTCGGTAACAGCTGTGTCAATAATAGGGCGGAAACGCGAAACAAGATTCAGCTTACCGTGAGATCAGCGGTTGAAAGAAACTGCATTTTGTTTTTAACCGCAATGCACCTCTCGCTGCAGTATTCATTACCCTTCGTTTTTGGTCGATAAGAAGATGTTTACACTCCTTAAGCCGTATTTAGTGCTAAAAATTTATCACACAAAATCACGCACATCTTGATATCTCGAAAACTTTTCAATATTATATCATCCCAGATATATATATATATATATATATATATATATATATATATATATATATATATATATATATATATATATATATATATAAAATATACATGAAGAAGTACCATAACAATAAACTGTTGGTTTTGAGGCTGTCGTAATTGCATTCTAGTAATTAGCAATGATAATTTTCAATGATATATATGTCAAATATGCTCCGCAACTGTACTACATGTATAATTAGACTACACATATATTTACATAAATACATATGTATTTCACTCAGAATAATGAATTCGCGCAGCAGCTTCCTCACGTGCCTGATGTAGGGTCAAACATTATCTCTGTCAATATTACCTTAATACGAGCACTAAACGATTTCTCCCAGGAAGGTCCGACTGGATCTGTTGCAAGTGTCTTCGGAAACAAGAAGGAAATTCATACCCCGATCAGGAATAACTCGCTGGTCCTCAGATACAGAATGCCATAACGATAATCCATAAAATTTACCAACTCAATTACAAGCAACAAGCCAGGCTAAACTGCTTGCTCAATCAAGCATGCGACAACAGAGGATAATTTGAACACACAAATTAGTAGCGCCCCGGGCCCGAAACAATCAATTAGTTATAGCTTAGTACCTGCCGGTCAATCTCCTGCCGAGAATGTCCCGGTGAAAGCTACTGAACTACAATAACGGGAGACAGAAAGGGATGTAGAAAAATCAATGACTTCACAAAAACCGATCAGCGCCAGTCCACGTCCTGCCTTCTCAGAGCACGCAGTATGCGACCTGGTCAGAGTCGCACGTCCTGACCACAGAGCGCGAAGCTCTGGAATGATCAGTGAAGGAAAAACAATGACTTCGCAAACTTAGCAGCTTACCATTGTAGACTCATTAAACCACGCCCACTAATGATTTGACGTAATCGATAGCAAATCCATGGATTCAAGGACTCAAGACACAGGAAGGCGAGACTTGGTGTGCGTCCTTGAGTGAATTAATTCTGTTGATAATTACCGACATGCAATAACTGTTCTGACTAAAGCTAACTTATTTTGTAAGTCGTAAAAATGGAGAATAATATTACATTTTCTTTTTTCTCCATAAAGTCAGAGTAAAAATTCGCTTTACAGCTTTCAATAAGACTGAAATTAATAAAGCTGAAAGGTAAAATGAATGGTAATAGGTAACAAAGAATTATATTGATTTATTACAGAAAAGCGCACGTTTATTTAAGGACAGAGTAGAGGAAGATGAGGGAGAACAAAATAAAACAAGAGATAGATGGACAGATAGATAAGAATGATTATTGAATTGATAGATTTGTTTTCTCTTCCTCCTCTTATATGTAATAAAAAAAATAGAACAAGCACAAGAACATCATAACCTCGATGAATGGACATGATAATAGTTTTAGACACATAACTGCGAGGCGCAGGAGGGTAAAGAAAACGTTCGATGGAAGTACACCGCAATACTGATCAGTGCCAGGTAATAAAGAAAGATAACAAAGTCCTTGGATTGAAAATGGATAGTAGTCTTTCCAAGAAATGAAGACTGGTTAGTAAGACGAATTGTAGAATGTATTGTCAGAGAATGCAAATGCAAGAACTTCTTCCTATGCTAAACATTAAAACCATTGCTTGATTATGCATTATCGGAGGGCACGAAATAGGCGTTAAATGCAGGAGAAATTTAGAAATCAGAAAAATAGAAAGGAACTTAGGCGTAGCCTTGTGAGTATGATGAAACTTTGGCCTGAAAAAAAAAGGCATTCGCTGACAAGAAAAAGAGAGAGAGAGAAAAATGGGATAAACTGGCTGACAAGCAATCAGAAAGATAAGAGAGAGACAGAGAAAGAAAAAAAAGGTAGGCTGATAGGTAGAAGCATAGAGAGAAAATAGTTATGGGGTTCGGAGACAGCATACTACTACGACAACGAAGAAGAATTAAGAGAAGGAGAAGAAGAAGAAGTAGAGGAAGAAGAAGAGAAAGAGGAAGGGGAAGGAGCAGGAGAAAGAGAAGAAGAAGGAGGAGGAGGAGGAGGAGGAAGAGAAGAAGGAAAGGGAGAAGGAGAAGGAGAGGGAGAATAATCATGAGACGGAAGAGGAAGAGGAGGAAACATTGAACTGGTTAAATAATGTCACAAAATCATAGCAATGGAAGACTTACCATCCTATCTTAACTGTTCAACGCTTGGATACATCCTCATTGTTACATACACTTTTGATAAAATGCAAGAGAATGCGTCTAAACCGAGCTAGCCAGTAAGTGTCGCCAATGTTATCTGAATAGAAACTTCATAAATCTCACCTAGTGAAAAGCGTTATCTGTTGCGCGACGCGGTTCTTTTAATATGAGTCCTTAGAAATAATGATAGCAACAGTGATAATATTCTTGAACCAGGCCTGGTTTGGAGACCTCCCACTTCAATCATGTCTTTCCATCAGAGATATTACATAGAGTACTCTTTAACTGCCGCCTCCCCCCCACCCCCCACCCCTCTCTCTCTCTCTCTCTCTCTCTCTCTCTCTCTCTCTCTCTCTCTCTCTCTCTCTCTCTCTCTCTCTCTCTCTCTCTCTCTCTCTCTCTCTCTCTCTCTTTCTCCCCCCACCCCTTCCGCAAAAAAAAAACAAACAAACAAAAAAACTAACAAAAAAACCCACTCACACACAATCCGCATTTTAAACATCTATGTTTCTGCAACATTTTGTTTATTCATCTCTATATATTTATGTCCGTGTATGTATTTATATAATTTATGTATGCATGTTTCAATCTATTCCTATATATTCATATATCTCTCTACTTATCTATCATTCTGTCTGGTCTGTCTTTATATCACTATTTCTGTTTATCTATCCCACTTTCCATCACTCAATTTACAAATCATTCCATCTCTATCTCTATCTAACCAACTACCTAGGCCTATATAACATGTCTATGTCTATATTTTTTTTCTCTGCTGATTCAGAATGTATCAATTTTTAGTCCTCTGTAAGCTTAATGTATTACCTTTATCTTTTTACTACTTAGGTTTTACTGATATTGCTTTATATCATTTAGGCTAGACATGATGTCGAGTGGTACATGACAAATGGCATCTACATGTACTTTGACGTGAACCACATATGGTTTCTTTATTGTAGGGGCAGGCAAAAAAAAAAAAAAAAAAAAAACAACGTTCGATAAGGCGGGATGAAATCGGTGGGACTGCTCTACTGGATAAAATAGACTTCTTCTCCTTAACTTTCCATGCCAGTCATGCTTCATGCCTACCCCTAGTCCTGGACCCCATGTTGTTTTATTCTCTGTGGTCTTGGCCATCTTAAGACGATAATCCTTGGCAGTCTGTCTGCTTCATTCTCTAAAATATTGCCTTCCCCATTGTGTAGGTTATAAATATTAGTTAGATAGTATCTGGTAAGATAGAGAGTGATAGACACAAAGATGAAAAGTCGGATATAGATAGATAGTTGAGCTTGATAGATAGAAAGATAGATAAAGGGATATATACAGACAGATAGATACAATAACTCGGTTTAGACAGAAAAATGAATGCATATATGAATAATTATGAATATATATATATATATATATATATATATATATATATATATATATATATATATAGAGAGAGAGAGAGAGAGAGAGAGAGAGAGAGATAAATAAACATCCGGTCCAAACATGCAAACGAAAGCATTGTGATAAGACTGTCTGACGTTAGCGTGTAACACACATGCATGTCTTATTCGTCTGCAGGGAAAGACGGGGAGAGCTGTATTATAAAAAGGAAAACAGCACTAAAAATATTAGGGCCTCCTTAAAGTTATGTTGAAAAGTATTGAAAAGAGTATAGTAATAATCGACAGTTAACCGACTATATATTGTCTCTTGAACATATTTTACGTAAGTTGTATGTGTAGAACAACAACTTAAACTAAAGTGTGATAATCTCATGGGCAACAGCCCTCTGCGCAGTTATTCCATCTGAAAGATGAACTATGTTTGAAGCCGTTCAGATCGCATTAATAATTATCGTGAATCGAAATCTTCCATTGATCCCACAATACATTAAGATAAAAGTTCGCTTCAACCTTATCTCCCGTAGCACAAGAGCAAATTAGTTTTGACGAGAAGGCAAATACCTGCGATAATTATCCGAATCTGTAACCGGGATCAGTCCGGTAGCGACTGCATGATAGCTTGCGTTATCTGATCGGATACTGTGGATTTGTTGAATTATCTTGCTTGGCCCCTTAGATTTGGTTTTCCTAGTTTTATCTTCTATGATCCTGTTTAAGTAGCAGCTCGAAGTTGCTATGTGTATCTTACAAAAGCATGAAATAGCCTTACTTCTCACAATGCTAGTGTACCAAAGAGTTTCCATCTTTTCCTCCAAGCTGTCTTTCTCTCTATTACAATGTTTAGCTTTTAAAAAGTTCTTAACCAATCCTTTACTTTTATCATGCTAGCGGAATTGTTGCGGCTCCTGATTTGTAATGTTTTAATGGCTTCCCTTTTTCGAAAGCCTTACTGATTAGAAAATATGATAAGAGATGCAGGTAAGTTTCCACCCAGAGACAAATAAAGATATTTACAATAAGAAAAGAAAAATCAGAAAATTCATAATGTCGTTAATCTTTGGGTTAAACCACGCCTGTTGAGCATTTTGAAAAAGTGAACATTTTTTTCCCAGTTGCTTTTGAGTGAAAGAGAAAACATCAAAAATATATTTAAAAAAAAAACAAAAACAAAGCCAACGAAACTACGTAAGAAAATCATCGAACAAAAATAATCATCATGAAGCATCAAGTTCTTCATTATCATAGTTTTAAGTCTCCTGTTGAGGTCAAGGAATACACCTACACTCATTTGCAAACCATCATTTATCACAGCTTGTCTTTGTCTGAGGAGGACAAAGAAGATCGTTTCCTCATAGTAGGGGAACTGAACAGACCAGATGGCAGATGCTACTATATGTAAGGAATTTGTACGAAACCATACGGTTACAGTACGTAGTTCTATGTCGCGCATTTGATGACATAGAATGGCCATGGATTCCGGCCATACTAAGCCTTGAATCACTTTGTTTGCCTGGCAAAGCCTTACATTTTATGTCATGAGGACAAACTATTATTCTCATCCTCAAGAAACTATTATTCTCATCCTCAAGAAACTATTATTCTCATCCTCAAGAAACTATTATTCTCATCCTCAAGAAACTATTATTCTCATCCTCAAGAAACTATTATTCTCATCCTCACGAGCTGAAAGCTTTGCCGTGGGCGGCTGCAAAGGCAATATGAGAATGTTTAGCGACGTTGATTTATCTACTTGTTTTGGGTTTTTTTGTCCATCGCCGTTTCACGTGTTTAGTATTTGAGAAATGTAGTTCAAATCACATACAAACGAAGCGAATCATCAACTTTTCTGTTGTTTTTGATTATCTCAAGTTCAATAATTCAGCCAAAGCGGCAGTTCAGTTAAGATGACCGCCGGTGCCTCATCATAGAATCAGCTTTTCCTGACTGAAAGACAAAAAGACTGTTGCAAAAAGCAGAGGTGGAAACAATTGCTGAACCTAAGGCAAGTCGACCCAAAACGATGACCATGCCTCCGCAAAACGATCATAATTGATTGCAATCTAGAAGATCTGCGAGCGTGGGTGTAAGAACTAGAACTGCATGTGATGTTTTCCCTCCTGCTTCATTTGACTATCTCGTTAATAGGCTTAGTCTAAGATATCGCATGAATACGTATGAGGTTGTAAGAATAGCAGCTGGCGTACTGTACCAGTTGTCTCTGAATGTTTAATCGACTTGTTATACATTCGCATAATTTAGTATAGCATAATTAGAAGTATATTCATGGTTAAAACGTAAAAGAAGACAAAGTTGGTTTGTCATTAACTTAGCAATCTGGAAATCTAATCAAAATGTCGTTTCCCAAAATGTTTCTAAAATGATCGCCAAACCCTTACTCGGCGCCGAATCCAACTCTCACCCCCCCCCCCCCCTTTTTTTTTTTTTAAATGAAAAAGAAAAAAATACATGAAATAAAATAAAAATTGTTAAAGCACACTAAAACATTCACACAGTAATTCAAGCAATAAAATCTCTTTTAAAAGTGATAGATATAGTATTACGTGGACTTATTTCACGATAATTTATATAAATAAACTTCATATTTTTTTTTCTCAAGACTAATCTTACTAAACCATATGCTGTTATCAATGACTTAATTCAAACAATCAATGGCAAAAGCTAATCTATACTTGCAAAGCTGCCAAAGTAGTAGTTAGAGGATGGACATTGGAACATCCTATAAATACAAATGGAGGTCCTGATGGCCCAATAGTTTGGCTGTATAAGGGAAGGAAACGGTCATTGTGCAATATTAAAAGTCGTAAGAGAAACAAAAGCCTTGAACTGTTTTCAATGCCTTATTATCTTAATCATCTTTCACTTGAAATATTAAGTTTTATTTCCGAATTTTAAGAAGGGGATATAATACGTTTGAGTAAACCCCAATCAAATGAAATGACAAGCAAGCAAAACTTACGGCTTTATTAAAATAATAAAAGCAATACATCTGTTCGAAAGTCGGCATTTGACTGACGAAATTTAAAGAAAAAATCATTTTTCATTTTGAGTCCAATTAGATAACATGGCTATATTGTATCTCTATTTTGAAAAGACCAATATGCAATATATGGCAATTTCATTGTGAATAGGTTGGTAAATGTACGAAACAATGATTAAGTAAAAGAATTATGGAATCAAGGTGGCATCAAATCTGTTAAACTGGCCACAAAATTGAGAGGAAGGCTTAAAACTGATATATATTGACATCTTGCTCTCTCTCATTTTTTCTTCATGATCTTTTGCACTCTCACTGCACATCGATGCTTCTTCATCAAGGAAAATCCAAATGCCGAATGAAGAACAAAACTAACAGCGGGACAAATGTGTAGCAGCCCCGGAAGTTGAAAGCTCCCCGGACATCGACAGAAAATCGAAGTACTCTATGCATAAACGAGCGAAAGTCCAACAAGGCCAACAAGGCCATAGGCCATAGGCCTGGTTACATGGCCCACACCGTGCAGGAAGATAGCTGGTGGCCAGCAACGAATTGGGCATTTGAGGTATCTCACACGCGCTCAAAGCTCATCAAGGGGGGGGGGGAGGGGTTAATTTTTTTTTTTTCATTTTTTCCTTCATAAATTATAATTATCTCGTGTAAAGCTCCAGCAGACTGCCGTTTCAGATAGTTTAGAATCTGGGACTTGAGAATCAAATGCCTCTCGTTTAGATATACTATTTCAACTTAAATACGTTTCTATGGCGATGCAGAGTTTTTCAAGCAAGGATTGGGCTAAGCGAGTGTTGATTTTTTTTTAATCTCTCCACTCTGTGTCAGAAATTTCGTTTATATCATATTATATCGAGTACCGATTTGATTAATGTGCCTCTGTCTTGCCCAAAGCAATTATTTGTCGATCATTATAAATCAAAATCTAGATTAAATTTTTTCATCTTTTTAAAAAATGAGGTTGCATCCTTTATTATGAACAGCAAGATAAAATAAAAGAGTAGCTTGAAAGCCTAATGGCATTCTCATAATTTTTGTGAATTCAATGTCGACAATGATTCCACATTTTTATAATTTTTTTTTTGGTTAATGGCAAAACAAAACAAAATTATTTTACAACAACGATATTGCAAATAAGAAGAAAAACTTTTCCAGTGAGATATTGAAGACGTTTGAATCTATTTTTTCTAAAGTTTAAAACTCTCTAAGCTAACACACTAAAGATCTAAAGAATCTTTTGAGTGTACTGTGATATGTTCTGCGCGGACTCTTGAACGCCTTGTCAAAGATTTGCTGATAAAACTCAAAATGGCAACGACTTGACGTCCTATCATTAAACGAAGCATACGACTCTGGCACTGACATTCACTTGTGAAAGATTTGATGTAAACATTGAAACAAACTTTGGGGCCTCTGAAAAGAGATCGGACTACTGCTTTATTTTCTTTACGAAATTAATTGTCGCTAATGAGTTAGATTGCATAAGTGATGTGATATTTTCTCACAAAACATAAAACTATCCTTTATGTTTAAAAGCCTTTTTGACTTTTAAAGCAGTAAAGAAACCTAGAGTCCGCATTCTTTCCGTCTTGTTACTTGAGGATCAATGCCAGTTAAAAGAACACATATGGGGCGGGTTGTAATGGTAACTACAGAGGTAGCGCTCATAACAAGATGTGAGTAAATAGCCCTTCCAACCTTTGAGGCTTTTAATAAACCTGCCACTCAAGATCTTAGTGACGAACTTATAGCTTTTAAAAATTGAAGTGATCGAAGCTAATCCCTACAAAAACTACATATGAGCATGACAAAACGATTTTTCTCTGCAAGATAATCAGATATCGAGGCATGCTGAAGCTGGTCGTGAAATGGAAATGCACATGGGCTACTGGTAGGTTTTCCCTTTCTTTGGATGTCTGTTACATCAAGTTGGAAGGCTGAATGGAGAATGTGATGAATACAGTAAATCAAACAGTTGCATTTGGAAGACTTCCATGATCCTCTTTTATAATTATGTTGAATATCTTTTTACTACTTACGTTATTTCGTGTAATATTAATTTCAATCCCACTTGAATTTGCGCACCTGTGAACATTGGTATTATGTGTTCTTTCGAAAGGTTTAAGGAGATCAGTGCAAGTTTTTTCACTTGATGTGCTAACAACTCTGAAATACTGATTCATACTCTAGCCTATAACTATTTTGGATAACAAATTGAAAACAGCCCCAAAAGATCCAGCCTTTTTGTGAATCGGATTCACATAGAATATTACTCAAAATCAGTCGCAAAAATCAAAACATCCGAAACAGGTAACACAAAAACACCACTGTTAACTGCATCTAAACTAAATATTCCTAAAATTACTTGTACTCCTACTATTTTTTGTAATTTTTTATTTACGCCTTTTCCTTGCGGGATGTCTTCGGACAGGTAATAATCATCTCACATTAAGTTATCCAGGAAAACTGCTAATAAAATAATTTGTTGTTTGTTCTTGTTTTTATTGTGCTTTATTTTTTGGTAATTATTTTTTTTTGACATGCCATCAAGTCCATCTGGACATGTTTGTAAAAGCTAATCAAAATGTCCATTTGTTGTCTAAACATCTCATGAGGTAAAGTCAACACGCTCCGCCAGTGAAATTATTCGTACTTCAAAAAAAGGGTAGCGAAACAATGTGGACCACTTGCAGGGACCATTACCGAGCACATTGATATGCTGAACCTCGGGGGCCTTATTTTCGCATCAGCCATTTCATCCTCAACCCTCAAAATAGGGTCATCAGAGAGTCCCTTATAAGAATAGAAAGTAGGCATAAACATATGAAGAAAAGTTTGTTGACATATAAATCTTTTACAATTTAATATTTTGACAGCACCAGTATCGGTAAAATATAATTTTCGATCACACGATTATGAAACACAATTCAACATCAAAGCTTACACATACTCTTTTCGTTTCAAAAACTTGAGGGAACAATTTATGGAAACAATGCAAAAGATGCTCAGTAAACATGAGGATGAGCTTTTGGTGATTGATAGCAGCTGTGAACTCCAGGTAAAGCAAACATGTCAGCCGGTTAAGCCATACAACAAGATAATCTGCAGAGCATCGGTTTAGCAGTGTTATTGCATCCGGTGCATAGAAATCGCTTTGGGAGGATCCGGCTTCCCCGAGTTTCGTGATACTTAAATTTACTTTAACTCTATCTGCATCAAAATATAATTCTGTCCGTCTTAAACATATACGCCCTTAGCTGTTGCAAAAGGACGGGGAGCTATCAGACGCTGACATTTCCGGCGCGAGATCGATATCTCAGTGTTGTGGTAAGTGCGGGCCTAGCGTGCAACCCAAGGATTCTGTTGGCTAATAATTGCTAGAGCATGCAGGTCGTGCTTCAGCTTGAGCATCTATTCATAAGTTATCAAGCCTCACTTCGCACTCGCGTCAGACCCTTCAAGCAGCAGCAGTTGCTGCATTGTATCATGTATGCATGAAAGGTATGCTCTTTAATTAGAAGAGAGGCCAGAAAGTATTGACAGAGGGGAAATAACCTCATCGTATAATCATAATAATCGCTGTGTTTACATTTCAACAACAGAACCCTCATAATGTAAACACATGCACGGCGTCCTCCACTGGCCTTCTTTTGTCAGATGGGGTACGAGGCGCACCGCAATACTCGCCGTGAAAGATAAGATGCTTTGATTAAGAAGTCACGGATTCAAAACCAAATGACAAAAAAAAAAGAAAAAAAGAAATGCATACCAAACTGATTAGCATGCAGCATTTAAACATGTTGCTAATTATTAAATCCGTTGCTTTTTTTTCTTTAGGTTTCTCAGTTATATAATTTGTTGAATTTTGTAAATGAATAATCATCAGAATGTATATAATAAGTAAAATAGCTATGTTTTCTTTTTCAAAATATCGCTTTTTACACCAAACCTTCTCACATCCGATTACGAATGACTTGTTGCAAGTATAAAATAACAAATAAACAATGAAACAAACAATATCGAATAATTTTTTTATCGAAACTAGAAACAAGACAACCCCCCAAGAGCGAGAGAGAAGCACAAGACTGTATAAGGTAAGTTGTACTGATGCTAAACGCCTGTCTCTTCTTTAATGTTTACACCTTGGATCGACCTCTGTCTGATTATAATGCCTTTTCGTCTATAACGGTAAGCCTTCTATATAGCTAACTATAGACTTGGCCTTGATTAAGGCAAAAAGCAATGTCGCGTATCTCTCTGCATGCTTGGACTTTTACTGACTCTATGCTTGCTTTAAGTCCATTAGTCTTATAAAATATATTAAAGCGTTCAATGGAATAGTAAATTTTGTTTCATATAAATACATATGTATGAACCATTTGGCATTAATTTACTATTTTGGTAAAAAGCCTATAAATGCGGAGTTTATTACTCTACTTGCGCATTTAATCATTTGTTATAAGGTGCTGGGTTAACATAAAAATCGGCCGACATAACTCCATATGAAGTTGACTTTAATGTAGCCAACTAAAAAAATAGTTATAAAATAGAAAACATTGCCACGACCCATAGTATGTGTTTTCAAAATATCAAGTCAAGAACACACTTGAATTTGCAATGCTTAAATTTAAAACTATACAACTTTTGTTGTCGTTGTTGTTGTTGTTGTTCTTACTGTTGCTGTTGTTGTTGTTGTTGTTGTTGTTGTTGTTGTTGTTGTTGTTGTTGTTGTTGTTGTTGTTGTTGTTGTTGTTGTCGCCATCATCATCATCATCACCATCATTGTTGTTACATCATGCCTTTTCACGAAATGTTCCGACTTGAAATGTGATCCAATCGAGAGCAAGATTTCGTACGATATAAGTCATAGTTGGTCAGGCATTG
The DNA here is from genome assembly GCA_033675545.1 of Elysia crispata. Classification (NCBI taxonomy): domain Eukaryota; kingdom Metazoa; phylum Mollusca; class Gastropoda; family Plakobranchidae; genus Elysia; species Elysia crispata. The sequence goes on along the minus strand of JAWDGP010002673.1, from coordinate 727,245 downwards.
TTAATCAGCCACGTAATTATATCCTCGGTTGGTAATACTTTTGGCGACAGGTTGTGTTGCCATCAAAATTAGAATATTAAAGACACAAAGGGAATCTGTTGTTGGGGAAGCGATTCTAATGGACTGTCCTAAAGCTACCTGAATCAAAATTGATGAGTAATGCTTTTTCTTTTTTTCCATTTTTTTTTTCAAAATCAACTTCATTTTTCAAACTCTTTGCTGCGTTTTAGTAAATGCGAAGTGGTGAGACTTCCTTGGGTGACCAGTGGCCTGAAATTCTCCCCCTCCCCACTTCTTCTTCTTCTCTCTCTCCCCCTTTCTCTCTCCTCAATACGCTTTTTCAATTTTTTTGAAAAGCATGCCTGCCTGCCCGCCCCCCCCCCCCATTTTCTCTCTCTCTCCCCCTCCCTCTCCAAAGGCTTGAAAAAAGATGTCATGAAAGCAAATAAACAAATAAAATGATTTACTAGGAAAAGAAAAAAAACTAGAAAGCATTCCAATGAAGACAACTGTAGAAGGAAAACTTTGAGAGCAAAAAAAAGAGAGATAAAGAGGTATAGAGAGACAGACAGACAGAAAGATAGACGAGCAAACAGAGAGGACAAAGACAAGGACAAAGACAGGGACACAGGAAAATGGCTACAGATAAAATAGGGGGTGGGGGGTGGGGGTGGGGGGTTGTGAGACATTATTTCTACGTCATGTCTCAAAGAGGAAGGGTTAATATAAGATCATAAAAAAAGAAAGAAAACCAAAATGGCGCGACACAAAAACTAGTGGTAGGGATCCATGTAGCAATCATACCCCGCGGGTTTTCCGAGTGCCTATTTGTGTCCGACAAAAAATTCAGCATAGCCTTCTGTCGATATAGCGTCATCTTCTATGTGCGTCATTCATGGGTCTACTGTATGATGCTTGCAACTCTTGAGAGACTGATGTTTTTAAGCTATAGATTTGAGCTATGTAAAGAGGTGCATAATCAAACATCGTGTACTGGGGACTTGAGTAAAGTGAAAAATGGCCGCCTTTATCTCGTCATTGTGTCAATAATAAGTCTATAAAGGGAGAAGAATCAAATCTACATCTAGAGAAAACTAAGGCTGCGGGTAACACAATTTGGCTGGTAGGTCACTAAATTTCAGGGGAGTTTGAGCTGAGCTATTCCAGTATTAGAACTGTCGACTTGCTATGACACCTGGTCGCTCTTGTGACAACGTGAGTCACTGATTTTTCACAGCGCCTGTGACGCAGCCTTCTCATTATCAGTCTATTCACGGCTCACGGTGAAGTGCTCCTCTCCATGGCACACTAACCGATGCTCAAGGGTGTTGCCGACGAAATACAAGCTCTGTTCATCAAAAGGTTAGTTAAAGGTTCGAGGCCTAGTTTACAAAGAGGAAGTTATGAAGAACATCTTTCTTCAAGTTATCACACAAAAAAATTTTAGATTGTGTATGTGTGTGAGGGGTTGGGGGGGGGGGGGTATGGGTGGGAGAAGGTGACGTTTAAAGGGAATGCCAAACTCGAAACATGGATAGGCAGAAACTGTCATGATAGGTTAACATATTCTACTGAAACCGGATATTTCTGAATTTCACAAAGTGAAGTTAAATGCGAAATTTTCTTAACCACGTGGTTCCCACTGTTCATCTGGTGATCATCCCAAGAAAATAAAAATTCGTTCGCATTCAGCCTTCATAGCTTTAATGTGTCACTAAATCTCCATCAAATACATTTCATGACAGAAAGGTAAAAAGGTTAGATAGACAGATAGATATATACATAGAAAGCTAGATGGAGAAAGACAAAATTTAGTAGAGACATAGTTAGATAGATAGACAGATAGAGAGAGAGAGAGAGAGAGAGAGAGAGAGAGAGAGAGAGAGAGAGAGAGAGAGAGAGAGAGAGAGAGAGAGAGAGAGAGAGAGAGAGAAAAGGCCTCAAAGTGCTTAGTGTCTTAAAGCTATAACGTACGTACACCTCACCATGTCCCTGACAAGCAAATGGAGATTTGTATTAGATGAGTTCTGACTAATAAGAAGAAAAGAAAACAAGAAAGCGAGGAGTCGTCTCCACATATACAATTACAAATGCACGTATACAATATTGAAGACAAGCTTCGGCTCATTACTTCTCAACGAGGAACAGACTGGCGTATATTTCCATAGTGTAGTTGTTCCATCCACACAATAAAATCGTTCCAACAAGTAGCATGTTATTCTCTGCCCTATTCCCCGATGCCAGC
>JAWDGP010002673.1:690000-720000 GCA_033675545.1 Elysia crispata | reverse complement strand
AATTGTTTTAAGTTAAGTTTGCCAAATAGGGCTAGCATATTGGGCTGGAGCTAAAGATAGTCCGTTTTAAAAGAAAATTACACAACTGGAGGTCAAAGAGAATGAGATGCTGTGTAAAGGCTTCAAAAGATAAGGATGTAGGTTAAGCTAGAGCTCCACATGCATATGAATTAGACAAGAAATGCTTGTTTAATCCTGGGGATCTGTTGCCCTAATGCAAATAATATAACCAGCCCCCCTCAACACCAAGATCAAGAGGGAGGAAACGGAGAGCCGCATGAAGTTTGAAGAGAGAAAAGAGGATGAGGTGACGAGAGAGAGAGAGAGATACAGGCATACAGAGAGAGAGAGAGAGAGAGAGAGAGAGAGAGAGAGAGAGAGAGAGAGAGAGAGAGAGAGAGAGAGAGAGAGAGAGAGAGAGAGAGGCAGAGAGGTAGAGCTTTGGATTAGAGAAGAGCAAAACTTCAGCCACACTAAAAAAAAAAACAAGGGCTCAAAAAGAAATTTGCTTCTAAACAAATAGGAACCTGTTAAGGTAATAGAAAAGAAACTGAGTGCAAACAGCAGCCTAATTTAATGTTACTCTTTTCAAAGAACTAGGCCAAACAGTGATGCACTTTTTTTTTGTGATGATCAATTTTTTTTTCATAAAATTTCCAACGTGCTGTTCTATTTCGTCCTTTTGATACGATACATGCGCATTATTAGCCATTGTTGTACCGGAAACCCTCGCACCTGCACTTAGTGAAATTAAAATCTGCTCGGGTGCGTGAAAACTCTGTATGAACTGATTCAACCCCCTGCAAAACTGACAGGCTGTCCCCGTGCACGCATAGGCTACATGAATACACACAGCGTGCTACTTGTCAATTTTGCAAGGCCCGTTTAAATCTTAGCCTAGTATTGCATACTTTAAAATTACTACTGTAATTCTGGTTTTGTCACAGCCTAGGTGTGCTTTAACTAATTTTGAATTACCCGATCATGGACTTAATGGTTGTGCGCCATTATCGCGTATGAAAAATGTGTGTTGAACACGCGTTTTCAATGAAGTGTGATCGCCTTTCTTTAGATCCTCATAATTATATGGGAAAAATATTTTTTTTTTCAGTTGCAAGATTCAATTTAATGAAAGTTACTAGCTTGATTCTGCCAAATTGAATAAAGCATTCGTTTGGCATAATTATCTAAATCAAGACATGGCTTTACAAGGTATTTTTGTATCGGATTCCCTGTAGTACAGTGTTAAAACCTCCAAAGATTCGAACCCACCTCTATAAAAAAAGAAAGATTTCCTTTTAAAACTATACGTGCACAATGTAATAGTGATTGAGTGACCCATTTACACAAACCCAACAATTATTCAGCTCTCCCGTTTAACATTTTTTTCTTACTTTAGCAGCGCAGATTAATGGTCAGAAAAACTGAAATGATATTGCGTGCCACTATAATAATTATAAAACACACGTCCAACAACAAGAACACCGGATGATCTTTTTTTCCAGCAACAGTACGTGACTAATTGAAAATTATTCCGAATACGTTCGCCAGCAATATTATATTAAAGAGGAATTACTTTTGGCATATGTCCATATCTAAATCCGCATTAATTCTTACTATGGAAAAGAACAAAGAAATCAGAATACATTAGAGTAAGACACACTAGGATGGGACAGAAAATTTGAACGTGAGCCCTGGCATAATCTATTTTAGATAAGATCCTGATTGATGTTTTCTCTGGATAGATTTTAGACAAAAGTGTGCGGGCTCTCAGGGCAATGCTCCGCCAGCAGTATGTGGTTGGAGTTCATGCTAGGAAAATCGCCAGGCAAAAGGAATCCTATAATTGGATTTTGAAAAAAAGTTTTTGACATTAATGATGTCTTTTGGATATGTACAAAGTATGCAGTGCTGAGAATGTATTTGATTTTCTTACTTTATCTAATTTCAAAATTTCTCCAGTAAGTCAGCTCTCGATCTAAACCTCGGTTTTAGGCCAGTTTTCAAAGATCATTAAAAGTTACATCCTTTTATAGAACGAATACGGATACACCGCCAATTAAAGCTATTGTCCTTTAAAAGAATTGATGTGTAATAGTAACAAACACATTAAATACAGCCGCACAAAAGAAAAAAAAAAAAAAAAAACAGAAAAGAAACAAAACAAAATAAAAAGAAAACAATAAAAATATAAGTAATAGTAGTTATAGTAATAATAATAATAATAATAATAATAATAATAATAATAATAATTATAATAATAATAGTAATAATAATAATAAATAAAAAAATCAATCAATCAATAAATAAATAAATAAATGTAAAATAAAAGTACATAAAAGTAAAAAAAAAACAAAAAAAAAAACAGATGCAACTCCCCTCCCCCCCTTTCCCCGTTAAAAAAAACTATTCATATTGTCCAATTGCATGATAAATCAACGGAATCGATCGGTAGGGGAGGGAGAGGGTTGTTTTAAATCGAAATGGTTGTAGATGAAGCTCATAATCACAGCGCATTTTATAGTATGCATAGATCTGGTGAGATGAGTAAAAGAAGCAACAAAAACCATGACGAAAGTTACTACCTCTTTCCGAGGGAGTTTTTTAGGATTTCGTTCAACTGCATTAAGGTGAGATTGGACAATCTGAAAAAAATCGAACGAGCCTTCGACAAGCACGATTTAGCTGACAACGCTGAATAGTACAGAACACAGATCAGAAACATACTTACCTGTGGGGTTGGGTTTTTTGTTTTGTTTTACATATAGATCTAGATCTGGTCTGGTGTATTATAAGATTTAAATCTAAATATATGTTAAAACAGCCCTCTGCTCTTTAGCTTGTGATAAAAGATTACGAACATGTCCACAGCAGAGCGACAAAATCCTTTCGGCGCACTGAACTTTAGACAACCTTATCAGAAAAAATTACGTTATTGAGATTCATTTTATATGATAGAGATCTATTGGAGCTAAATTTACCATCATATAACCTTGTTCTAAAATCTTGATATAAATCTTTCAAATATTCATGGGTTAGAAAGGAAACGCAAAAGAAAAGAAAGAAAGGAAAACGTACACAAAGTATATTAAAAAGAGTTACATGGGTATTATTGCAGTTATCGGCCAAACTCACTTTAAGCTTTAAAATTGTAATTATCTCCATGAATTTGATAAGCTGAACACGAATATGAAGGTTTAATTAGTAGCAAATAAATACTTTTCAAGATATAAGATATTTTTGTGTTGCTCTAAAATCCTTTTAAACTACAAGTTTTGAATTCGACGAGAAACGTTCAATTGTGAAGCCTAACGTGAGTTGTGCAGATATCTGCAAATTTACCGTTAAATGCCTGTAGTTTTAATTTAAAATTTATAAAATCTAATAATATTAAAATGGTAAATGCACGACCTGGTAACACACGAACGATAAATGCGCGACCTGATTAGGTTCAATGCAGATTAGATGGAGTTGTAGATCAATTCTTAACTTAAATATTAAGCTAAGTTAGCAAAGTCGAAACTTAACTAATCCAGACCTGTATTTAGATCAAGCGTGTATGATCTTTTCTACCTCTCCAGGCCGATAGCATGAACTTGAAGCGAACAGGCTGGACTCTGCTGTCTCCTCAGCTGTGAATTTGTCAAGAGTGTCAAATCCGGACAATACGAAGAGAGGCGAGGGCAGAGGGGAAGAGAGGCTTGCCAAAGGGACTGATTCTACCAGACCTAGGTCTCGTCAGCCTCTGTTTACAGTATGTTTACAATGTGCTTTTGAGGGAGGGTAGTGTTTAGGGGGGAAAGGGGAAAAGGAAAGGATCTAGGGCCGATGGGAAGTCGAGCGACTCGGTTAGGGCGTAAAAAGGGCTATTGAATGCTTGGGCCACTAGTGGGGTCACATGGGCTAGGATGACTTCAGGAAGCTGAGGACACTTTGGCCTGTGTGCTGCTGTTCAGGCGGAGGTGTGTGGGTAGGTGTGTATGTGTGCTAAGAATCCACTCATAATAGAAGGGCAGTTCTGAGAAAAGCAAAAATGACAGGTTTCTCATGTATTTTAATGAGTCTCATTGTAACGGGTTTACGTGGTAGATATCAGAATAAAACGATATGAAAAGGCGAGACAAAGAAAAATGCACGGACATTGAGTTGGAGATAAAGTTATAGGAGGAAAGGGATTTCAGAGGTATAAAAGAATAGATTGGTAACAAAGATATCACAGCGAGAGATAGATAGATCGAAAGAGAGATAAAGAGGGAGAGGGAGAGAGAGAAAGAGAGAGAGAGAGAGAGAGAGAGATGAGAAAGGTAAAGAAATTTTAGCGACTTAATGAAATAAAGAGTCAAGGATTAGAAATATTATTATAGGAAGCACACATGTTTGCTTCACTAAGAGCAAAGAAAGATTTGAAAGGAAAAAAAAAGGACAGCCAACAAAAGCGTATACGGAAGACAAAAAAATATTTGGTGATTGATGAATGGAGAGAGTTTGGTTAAATTAGTCCAGTCAAATACAACCTGATGTAAGTATCTTTCAAACACACCAGAACAAAAGCCTCGTTAAGCAAGACAAGATTAAACGAATGAGACCCCCAGATTATCCTCTGAGAATCGCTTGGCTTGAACTCGACATCTCTCACCGAGAGTTTTACCATTAGCCAGAGAAGATAAGAGGGCAAAGGGAGAGGGAGAGGAGTGTCGAAGATGAGAGGAAATCGAGTATGGAGGGAGAAATAGAAAGAGAGGATGGGAAGAGAGGCAGGAAGATATAGTGGGTGGCAAAAAAAAAAAAAAAAGGATGAGAAGATCGAGTTGCGAGGGTAGAGAGAAGGGGAAAGGAGAGGGAGAAAAAGGCATTATTTTGAATGCGGATCTCAAGGCTATGGAGTTTTATCCACAACCCACCCCTTAAAGTCAACAACAAAAACATGTTGAGGCCCTGAGTGTTAATAGTTTTTTTTTACTTCTACGGCCACCTTCTTTAATTTTTTTTTCTATTTTCCCCAGATCCCAGCCTAGATGAAAATGAACCCAAGTCAAGATAAGTTCAACATACTTGGGTTGTGAATTTGTCTGTTTCTTCAAGGACTGCAGTAACTTGGCCTCATTTATTACAGGTCACAGTTTGGGTAACTTTTTACCCTTCTTCCCAAAACCATAGAGCTTTGCTACTGTATCATGGTGGATCATTATGTAGCCAGTAAGTGATGTATTATAAAGCTTAAGATATTGCTTATAGGCCCAAACTTCGAGAAACAGCCCATTTAGGCTATTTAAAAAATAATGGGCAGCTAATAAACTTTCTCCATTCTAGCAACAGAAAGGCGGTTACGTTACTTGCCGGCAGGAAACATGGAGAAAGTACAGAGGCATCTACAAAGAAAAATTAAAAAGCTATAAATAATCACAAAACTTGTCATACGTTAGCTTGAGTGATATGGAATAACTTATGAGTAAAGATTTTCATGACCAGATGACATATAGATGATCTCTGGGTTATGGCACAATAAAACATTCTGTAAGCTGATAGCTAGAAACTAAAAATTATTCAAATGTTTATCTCTTTGAGAACTTATTCTGTGTCCACGCAATGGTTTTACGTTTCGATAATTTTTATGCCATAACATAATTTTATTTCTAACAAGCATTAGATTTTCATATATGGACATGGCCATTCTTGTAGGTTCAGAAAATAGAGTTATTATATTTATTTCTTGATATTCTTAAAAGTGAACACTTCAGTTAGGTGCTAGAAAGGCGACTGTTTAAGACTGCGAAACAAAACGCGAACTAAGCCTACAATTTTTATAAGGAAATCTTTAGTAGCCTGCTCTTTTTGCATTAGATCTAATGTAGTTGTCTTGTACCACTTTAATGAAATTCGGTACCGGTACTCTGCTTATAAGGAGAGAAAGGGTGTTATCATAAAACCCATGAATAAACTCGGAAAATCGTTATTTTTATGGTTTGTAAATTAATGCATCCAATTACAAAAAGAACGCACCACTCAATCTTCACATGTATTTAAAAAAAATCCCCTAAAGATTTGTCAGTCTTCAGAGATTAAATCTCTTTTATTTCCGTGATGTGAGTCCTTGGCTTACAATTTTTCTTTTTTTAATTGTTAACCATAACTGTAAAAAAATACGGAGTATCTTTTACCATGTTCCAAAGATTTCAAATGCGTCTGCAGGATAGAATAGTTATTGTTACAAAGCATAGAAAAATGTAAGGATGATAATGGAAGACTCTCTAAAATAAGTATTATTTCGTTCATCCCCACATAGGTGTTAAAGTTTGTTTGCCTAGTGAAGACTTTTGATTCATTTTTAAGAAATAAGAGGATAGTAACTGTTATATAAGAATATCTCAAAGACATCTGATGTTTTTCGTAATGAATATTAGGACGACTTTAATGATGTCACAGAAAATTGTATGTCATTAGAAACATGTGTGTTCCATGTGCTATTCTATTTTAATCAAGCTCATGAATAAAGCACATAAGGTTACCTGTTCCCATTAAGTCAAGGGTTTTCTATGTGACTGGAGGTGAAGTCATCACAAACATCGTAGCAATTAGAACTATAATAAATCACGCTCTGGTAAGTAAAAAAGTGAACTAGTTTTGAAACGAGTCGAGCAAGAGGACAACGGGAATGAAACTGGTTATGAAGATGGCTATAGATTAGGCACACCTTACTTAAGCATCTGAAAAAAAATTCAACAAACAAACGACTAAGAGGGAAGGGGAAACAGAATGGAATTCGTTTTACAGTTAAATCATTGCTGGCGGCTAGACCATAAGAACAAAAACATTGTTATTATTTGTTTCAGTTTTACCGTGTCTAACAGAGGAAAAAAAGTCATAAAATCACAACTCTGTTTGAATGCAGATAACTTATTTTTAGTGATGACCAATGGATAATCGTAAACACAACAGATAAGTTACGTATGCCGTGGATAACAGACTGCTTTCTTGAACAGTTGCGTTCGAACAGAGATGATAAAATCGTTGTTTTTTTTTTTTTGTTGTTGTTGTTGTTTTTGTGCCCAAGCTAATTTGAACCGTCACTCTCGCTATTTCTGTTGCTCCACCGAATAAGATAAAGCATCATTTTAGGCATATTTTTTATTTATACTTATCCCTAAGGATTGTGAGCTTGGATACTCTTATGAAAGATCTTTCCAGAGCAGACCATCATACTTTTCTTCTAACAAGTTAAACAATTCCTCTGATGAAATTGCATTTTGTTTAAAAAAAAATGAAACGTCCCTCATAATAATATACTCTTATGGTAACAGCAGCACCAAAAACGAAATATAAAAATTGTAAGGACAGAAGGTAGACGGTGAACAGAGCGAGTGTTTTTTAATGAGATTGCGCTTGCACGTCGCTCTCTTCGTGGTTATGTGAAGCTGCCATTGCCCTTCAACAAAACATGCTAACAAGCCCAGAGAGAACAATAGAAAAAGTGGACACCACCATCAGAATGGCTATAAATGATTAAGATGCTGTGGTTTTATGTATCCTTGGCTTTTCTTTAGAGCTGTTTTTCTGCAACTGTAAATTTTAAACAGTAGAAAGACTATATGCTTAAAATTTGACAAGAAAGGCAATTTGTGTTGTTCATCGATACTCGTTTTATCATCCGATGCATTATTTATTTGAGTAAACTCGTATTTTGAGATTCAACAATTATTTTTACTTCCACGTTTCGTTTTTTCACGAACACAATAGTATAACAGGTTCTGTGAAACCCTAATGATACAGTTACGATGGTCTGGCCTACAAAGAGGTGACGGAATTAAATAGTGTTATCGCTGATATGATACGAGGCTATTCGCGCCCTCTCTGATGCACTCACAAGATCATCATCATCACACCCATTCAGAGCAAGATTGTCAAAAGCCGTTAATTCATTAAATACTCTTGGATCATTTCGGCTGTCGAGGATCGATAAATTAGGACCAGTCGCTAGGCGCTGGTATGGGGAAGACTTTTCCTCCATATTACACAACGCAGAAATATGCTACGTCAATATAGAATATTCATCGATCGGTGGGTGTAAACAACATTCATTTGCACCACAAAACTCTTTGAACAAGTGAAAGAGGAAATACTGACGAAAAACGATTTTTTAGAGATCATCATTTCACCCTAGTACTGGCAAAAAAAAAGGTCTATTCCAATATCTCCCTGCCTCAACCGCTAGCGAAAAAAAATGCGCTCTTGTAAGATGACATAGAAAAAACACTCAGGTTGAAGAGAAATGATGAAACCACACAAAGCGGGAGTTTTATGGGGGTGTGATAAGTACTGAATTTAAAAAAAAGCTAATATTTTAATACCCAAATCTATTTATAGACCCTTTTGAACATTCATCATCATGTAAGTTTGAAATAGGGCACCGTTAGGCACTTTTTACGGGAATTCATAGCCATCATAATTATGAGCATTTAAAAGGATCTTTTTTCTTAAGAACGCACATGATAAGCTGATTTCCTATATTATTTTAGGAAAAAAAGCCCGAAATTTTCTGAAAGGCAATGAATTCAGTTGGAGAATGCAATTGGGACTTTCAGACGGATAATTTTTTTTCTTCATTTATGGGCAATTGTTCTTTTCTATTTTTCTATTTTATCCTTAGTTTTTGTCCTTGCTTGAAGCAAGTCATAAATTTATGTAGAGGGGAGATGGAGGGGCATAGAAGGAGAGAGAAAAAGAGAGAGAGAGAGAGAGAGAGAGAGAGAGAGAGAGAGAGAGAGAGAGAGAGAGAGAGAGAGAGAGAGAGAGAGAGAGAGAGAGAGAGAGAGAGGGGGGGGAGAGGAATAGGGCGAAATAATGACAAAAATCAAGCAGATCTCGAGGTATATTGACGCTATGACAAAATTGGTGAGTTGTGTTTTGAAGTTGTCATCAAAGGTTCAACTACTCTTTTTTACCAGTTCAAAACCCAGAGTTTGCCTGGTAGAGTAAGGCGAAAGTACTTGATGGTTTTGGCACCGCGCCAAGGGCGAAAGAATCTATCAATTTCAGAAGATTATCACTTCAAACTGGGCGACATCAAACGGTCTACAGAGGATGATTGTACAGACTTTTTTTAATATTCTTCTCTAGTTACTGGAACAGGAACGTCCAAGTTGTGCCCTCTAATATGATTAGAGAAACAAGCACTCAGGGTGAACCATCCGATCGACAATTCCTCTGAAACACGTTGGTATATTGATAATGTTATGAATCGTTCCTAATCATTCTCTTAGTTAATAAGTACAGCGAGTAAAAAAAAATTATCATCCTTTTCGACACTTACTTTTATCCTAAAATTTTCTATAAAAATAAAATAAAGTTAAATGGTTCTAGATCACCAAGCAAAAGATTGATATAATAATTTTTTTCTGGGCTTTTCTATGCATACAATTCAGTAGTCGTTCTCAGTAAAGAGTTGCAATTAATCTTGAAAGATTAAGACACTTCTAAGCCAAAAAAAAAGAACTTGTCTTTACATCAAAACAACTTGTTTCTTTAAAAAAATATAAAAGCAAAGAAAATATATTGGTCCTCAAACGGTGATGGAATTTGAAAATATAATAATCTGGGTTTTATTCTTTTCTTTTTTTTGTTTTTGTTTGCTTTTTTCTGAATACTTTGACTACTTATTTTCAATTTAAATACAGAAATAATACAGGAGACATAAGAGCATCCTTCTTTGATCAGCGTTACCTATCGTCGCGATGTAGGATTACTACCGTTGCTAACCAACACTAGAACATCTAAACTTCTGATCAAGACTTTTGTTCGAACGTGTTCTTAAACAAAAACAAAACAAAAAGAAAAGAAAAAAACAGAAAAACTAAAAAACAAAAAACAATAAAAATAAAACCAACGCAGCTTTGGGAAATTTCTCTGTTTTCGTTGTGGTTTAATGTTAACTGCACCGAGAAACTTTAACTGAATCTAGAATCTAGTTAAAAAATAATAAAAATAAAACAAAACAGAAACAAGGATCACAAAATTAACGTGTCCATCTATATAATTATAATGGAGTTAGGCGAAAAATGAGGACCATCTACCGAGCATTTCTAGACCACCAGTCCTAGGCACCTCAAATTTGCATTGTTGCAAATTTATTGCCCTAAAGATTGGACTGATGATATTATTTTTCACCGTAATAGTGTTTTTTGAAAATTAAAGGCAAATATATGACTATTATTTTCTTAAAAGAAAAAAGCGAATGTGCCAACTTATTCCTGTATGCATGGTTGGGCAGAGATGGCAGAAATGAAAGTGAAAGTACGCATGCAATGTATGTGGCGGCAGATCTAAAACCGTGTGGAATAGATCTAGATCTGTGTAGGTAAAGAATCTAAATAAGTTGCTTTGACATCAGTTCTAGATCTAGGGCCTAGATAAATACAGCAGCTAGACTCAAATCAAAAGGTTAAGATCTACATCTAGATAGATCAATATTTTACTTTTAGGTTTAGAATAAGAACATTTAGCTAATTTTGTAAAGTCCAAAAATATTACACATCCATTATTATCATGCATATTTAAATAACTGCACGGCTAAAAAAAATCGCAAGGAAGTGCACTTTTATGCATTTTATGCAAAAATTCACGGTTTTCTTATTAGCGTTTCAAAGGATCTTAAAACACATTGGAAAGTATAGAATTGTTCGATTTCCTTTATACATAAGGTTTTAAGTTCTTCATCAAAATTTTGTGTTTTGAATAAGATTATCGAGATATCTAGATTCTACGCAAAGATTGATAGATCTTGATCATGTAAGTAAAAGGATAGATATCCAGATCATTCATAAGCCTTTTTAATCAATACACACACGCACCCCAGCCCTGGCAAATTCACACACGATCCCGTTTGTAGAACGGGGTTTTCAGCTTGTAATATTGATAAACATTGATTACGATGAGCCGGATGATAATTATGCGGAACAGGGTGATGAAGGAAAACTAATATAGACGTAATGATTTCGATAGAGCAATCGCAGTAATTACAATTATGGGCGAAAAAGAGAAGGAGAGAGAGAGAGAGAGAGAGAGAGAGAGAGAGAGAGAGAGAGAGAGAGAGAGAGAGAGAGAGAGAGAGAGAGAGAGAGAGAGAGAGAGAGAGAGAGAGAGAGAGAGAGAGAGGCGGGGGGGGGGGCAGGAGAAAGACGTAGTGGAAATTTAATGAGAAAAAGATACAGGGAGACAGGTTGGGAGGCAGAGAGAAAGAGAGAGGAAAGAGAAAGAGATATGTTAAAAAACGCGAGATAGAGTGAAATTGAATAAGAATGAGGTAAAATCATATAAATGCAGAGGGATCAGAGATGAACGAGTGACATATGGTCAAGCGAGGCATTTGAGACTTTGAACAACGGGACAAATCCATTGCATTTGCATGTTAAAATTGTTAAAATATATTCAACACAATACGATTTTAGGCAACGAGGAAATAATAGTTACACAGGTCTGCAAGATTCTGTAAAGAAAAGATGGCTTTTTAAAAGCATTCACATTATAAGGAGCCAAGCAGAATGGCTGAGAAGGTATGAATGCAACAAAGGTTTTATTTCTGACTTGTTGTTATCTTTCTTTTCCTTGCCCCCAGGCTCGCTTTTATTATAAAACCTATTGTATAACGATCACCTGTCTCCTTCATTGATGTGTTTACTACTTTGCTCTAGTATTCTAGCAGTATAAGGAAATGCAGTTTCTTTACAGCTCAGATAATAGGGGCAAAGAGAGAGAGAGAGAGAGAGAGAGAGAGAGAGAGAGAGAGAGAGAGAGAGAGAGAGAGAGAGAGAGAGAGGGGGGGGGGGAGGAAAGATAGAATATAGATTGATACATAGAAAAAAATGTAATCATTTACATAGATCCTTAAAAATAAGAAAAAAGAGTAAAAAAAAAGAGAGAGGTAGAGGGAGAAGTTGAAAGAGACAGACAAACAGACAGTCCGACATTGAGAGAAAGATACAAAATCGAATAAACCTAAATGAAGCATAGCTAGCTGTCAACACGACCCCGTCTGAAAATAATTACACTCCAGGACAGAAACTGTATGGGCGAATACTGTCCAGCGTTATTTACACATCAACAATTCATGTGTCCATCCACGACGGACAAGGGAGGGAACCACACGAGCAATTTAAATGCGTCTGTTGATCGCTGCTCGGCTAAAACGGATGGGGCGCTTTGGGAATTCTATCCCCTAAAAATTGGCATTTTCTTTAGACCTAGATCTACAACCTCTTTTCCAAAGTGTAAAAAAGAAAATTGGCTAAACTATTCCTTCTTCTGGAACTGTTTTGTTTCATGACGGCACATCTAGCTTGTGGTTTCGTTGTTTTGTTTCTGCTTTTAAATTTGCTTATTAAAAAAAAACAAAAAACAAAAAACAAACCCGACTTGATCCGGGCGTGAAAAGCCACTAGACATAGGTTTGAAGGTCTTGTGACCCTAATCAAGTGTAGATAGAGAAATTCGCGTTATGATAGTGACTGGCAACAAACTTCACAGAGTTTGTGTACTTCAAACTAGCCATGTGGAACTTTGGACAGGGAAATCATGCAAATATTTTTACACCAAATGTCATAACTCCCTTCATGAAAAATACATTATTGATTTAAGTTTAAAACTTAAACACACCCTACTTTAATCAACTGTTACATTTCAATTTATTTCAGCAATCACCTGTTATTCAGAGGGACAGTACAAAATGTAAGAAAAAGATTATTCAAATACTCTCAGTCTGGGGCCAAGGTGATTAAGGGTGGGTTTGGATGAAGGCACGTCCTCTAGTGCTCCGCTCCGACTTTGGTGTCCAAAGCTCAGAGAAAGCTCTTTACTTGTGCTTGGCTCTTTCTTGTTAAACGTCCTCCACACTTCTCTCAGAGTTTGAGATATAGGATCTTTGAGTTGTTTCATATCTCTTAGCTTCCTTAAGATTCTTTATAATGCGGGGACAAAACAATATTGGTCCACGGCTATTAAGGGATAGAACGAAGGTTTGAAAGTAGTTTGTTCTTCACCTCACTTTATTCCAAAGCATTTACATTCCAACCTACTCTTATGATTGAAAGAAGTAATTATATCTAAATAAAACTGACACTTTGATATAATCGATTTTGATACCCGACCATGATTCTGTACCCGACAATCACTACAATAGGGAGAGAGATTATCGTGCGGAGAAAAAAAATAGCAGGAAGAAAGAAATGGGGGCGGGGAAAAAAGATACTGCTGGTGTTGGCAATCGCGACAATGGTGAAGAAAGAAATATAATGATGATAAGAAACCAATGTTGGTATTCCTTGTGGCAAAGACGAAGATGATTATGATGATAACAGTGATGGTGGTGATGTTGGTGTCGATGGCAATCATGCTTGTAAAGATGATGATGGTGATCGTTGCTACTGCTGACAGTTGTGATATCGATAATGGAGGCGTATAATAGGGGTTAGGGATAGCGGTTGGTGGGAGAGAAAAATCTAAAAAAAATATGACGAAGATAAGAGTACATACTTTTGAATTATTTATTACTGTGAAAACTATGATTACACAAACCCTCAATATTCTCTATTCTCTATCAGAGAAAGAGTGTACACTTATAGTTGTTGAAGAAGTTTCAATATCTGAAGCGGGCTAGCTGGAGAGAGGGTATTTTCTCCGATTAGAATCACATGTTATTTCTGTCGAAGTTAACACAATTCTGATTGGTTAATTGATTGATTATTTTTTCATGCAAGCTGAGATCGACTCCCCTACCCAGCGGTTTCCCAATCACAGATCTGAATGTATAATTATTCTGCGGTCCACTTTTAGTTCTTGCAATCATGAAGTTAGATAGTGCCACAGAAGAGGAGAATGAAAAATTATGTTAAGATATAAAGTACGGCACTTGGAATTTTCGCGCGCCGTAGGTTATCAATGATTGATGGCTCCAATAAATGAGCCTTTTTACTTTTTGGTGTTTAATAATCTAAGTGCATTTGTCACTCTCTTTGTTAGCTAGAACATATCTTTTCCCTTAAGATTACAGCAAGCCTTCACAGTGGCTAAAAACGATTCAGACCTCAACGTAAAGCCTATTTATCGTGAAAATAAAACAAAACTAAGACTGTGAAGCGTGTTAGTCTTCCGGAGCTGAAATCTTGTAATATCCATTAGCTCATAGAGGCAATTCACTTTAAAGACAACAGTTATTCTTTATTTTATAGACTTCTGCGTGAGCATTCAACTTACGTTCCAAACTTATAGTTTCTACAGTAATTGAATTATCTCGACGGACACGAAAAAAGAAAGGGTTATGAACTGCTTCAGTCATAGTTTCCTCTCTCAAGCTGATAGCACCTATTCTAAGAAATCACGCCCCAGTTCACATGCTATCAGAACTTGTTTTTTTTTGTTATTGCTGTTGTTCTTGTTCTTGACTATACTGTTATTGATTTGTGTGTGTGTGTGTGTGTCATCTTTCCTATTTTCTTTCAGTTTGGCATGCTTTTGTTATACCGCTCTTTTGAATTTAAGCTTTCTGCAATGCAGGCTACTAGATTGAGCTATCTAAATCATTCCTAAATGGCTTTCATTAGTTCATGATCTAAAGAGCTGCTTGCCGTTAGGGCACCAACTGGGTCTATATCGATATGCTTTCATGCTTTTTTTCATGCTGTGATGCGATGGACAGATTGTAGGGACATTCCACCTTCATATCTTGGTTGCGGTTATGTTGTGGAACGGATCTCATCTCTATAGCTCTTCCGTGTTGGGACAGTAGCCTAAACAGAGAATGATAATGACATAATGACAATGTAACATGGTTGTGTCCTCAGGGTTGGTAGGTGGTAGATGCATTACGGTCTCTTCGTTCCAAGTGCAGCTCTAAAGGCTAGTTTCTTAACGAGGGTGTTAATCAGCAACATTTGAACTGCAAATTGTGTTGCTCTGTTTGGGTAATGTGAATATATTTTAAGACAGGATAGGATGCTATTGAAAATAACAAAGACACAGAAGCGGTTAGAATTTTCTCCCCGACAGATCCCCCATATAGACAGCAACAATGTGAAAAGAAAAGCAAAAGTTATTTTCAAGGATCCTTCCCAGGGGCAAATCTAAAACACCTTGAGCAGTAAGTACATATAAAAACGTCTTTAAAATAATTTAAAAAAAAACAACTGATAATCGACATAATCTTTCACTAAAATGTCGATACACTATGAATACTTCTGATTAAAAATGTTTATTTTTGATATGCAAAATTCGTGATGATTAGTGATGGCTTGGAAAAGAAGCAGATTGATTAATGCAAAATTGAATAATAAAAGAAGGCTTAAGTGGCCTGACACAAACATACCGGTTCTTTGATTAATCAACTTAGGACATAAAATTAGCAATAAAGTGGGCTAGCTATAACCGACAAATCCTAACATTATCCTTTCTTCAAGCACTCAGGTAACGTTTGAGACAAACGGCTTACAATAATAATTAATACGTGAAGACATACTGTTTCCTGATAAGTCGCGCGTTTATCAATGGATCATAACTTAACAGAACAGGTGGCGCCTTGTGCTTCATTGTCTGCCTGGTCTTGCGCTTGATCTAAGCTTGGCGGTGATCTGAAAACTGCTTTCTTTTCATAACCTCCCTATCAGAAACCTGATCTGACCCACAATGAAAGGTCAACTTGTACCTGTTGTTGCACCAAACTAACCCCTCTCAGCTTGATTACCATGGTGAATGGGTGATTTACAGGCCAACTTTTACCCTGGCACAGTTTCAATTTGGACCTATAAATTTCTTCGTTTGAGGCTGTGGTCACGAACTAGGAAATCCTAAGCTATTTCATTACTTGATGGAAGTGGAAAGAAGACCTATGCATTTGTATGTCACATTGATAGCGGTCCATACTCGATTGCCAAATACCTTGAATGTGGGTTGCCAGGTAACTCAGTGGTAGAGCGATAGGTTTCCGGCTTGGGCTGTTTGGTCAGACCCATCTATCTAGTCGTGTAATTTGCTTACCGTATCCGTATCCGTATGGTCTCTGTTGTGGTAGATGTTGTAATAAAAAAAATGCTTTAAGTTAATATCTCTGGGTTTGAACTTAATCAGTTACAATTTCTTGCAGTATGTATTAGTCTACAACAGTAAACGACTATTATCCTAAAGCGAGTGCAAGGTTACAATAAAACATCACGATTCTTATCTTCTTACTTTTTAATGTTAAAGTTCACTGAATTTTTACACTCAACAATTATAGTCAAATTGGAAATTAGCTGGATCCCACAAACATTTTATGGAAAATTAGAATGGAACAGCCAGATGCCAGTATTTCCGGAATTAAACGTCGATAAAATACACACACCTAGATTATGGATATATTTGTATCTAAAAATCTATGATATCGAAAAAAGATTTATGCTATCTTAGGGTTTAACAATCAGAAGCAGATGGCGTCCATAGTACTTTGTTGATTAAAAAAAAGTTTTTTCGTTCTCTTTATTATTTCATTTTAGCGTTTTGATTTTTCTTGAACTTGTATTTGCATAGCATCTTAAGCATTGGAAGTGGCATCAGTGTTTTTTGAACGGTTTCGGTTTCTCTATGAATGCGTATAATTATTGCTTTATGAGCTGTCAGAATATTAAAGAAAAGCCCAGCATAACATTCTATGAAATTCCGTTCTACCTGGCAAGAGCATGGACTCAAATATTTCATGAAAACTTAATTCTAACCCAAACACGAATGCGTAGCATTTTTTGTTTTTTTGCTTAACAAATCCAAACACAGAATGTTTAGGCGCAGATTGAATATGGGTTTTAAAAATGTATTATGTAGATCAAGTAAAAAGGCGAAACAATCTAAATTGAAAAAAAAAGCTATAGTCTGCTTAATTTTTTGGACGACGTTATTTTTATTGTTTAAATAAGGATTTTTTTACTAAAACGTTGCATCCATGAATTTGTTTTGATTTCGACATTTTTTTCATATTTTAAGGTGAAAAAGAAGAAAAACCGATGGCGATATACATGTTCACTAGTAAAGTACATTTTTTAATGGTCTGCAATAACATGCTTCAGTTAAAGAAGTCAAAATTAAATTAACATGATCTAACGTAAGATGGACTTTCGATAAATATGTAATACGTTCTTTCCCAATGATCTTGGCACACGTACACCATTGTGTTATGAAGGATATACACTTAGATAGCAAAGTTGAGTAGATTTAGTGGCCCAATTCAAGTGTTGCTTTTATTTGTTAAAGCTTTGGAAACAAAATTAGACTAAGATGTCCGTCTACTAAAAATAGGCCAATAAAAGACGGTGCTGTTAGAGCCCATTGAGGACAAAATTATAAAGATAGAAGTATGTCATTCATAGACTAGAACTGTTATCTTAGCACAAATTAACTGCTTCCGTTTTTTGTGAACGTGGAGGTAGAATCGTGATGTTGTTTAAAACCAAAATCGAATGTAAAATTGAAAAAAAAAACGTTTTGTATAACAGATAGGCTGCTCGTTCGAACAACTGGAATAATTTTGCTCGTTTAACTTTCTCATTCATTTTGTTTTGTTAACATTCCTTTAATCTTAAGATATGCTAAAGATAGCTTCTTTCTTCTGGAAATGTAAAGATCTAAATCGGGATTTAAATTATTCGTGCATGAAAAATCAAACCAATTAACTAAGTTTGAAACATTTTTCAAGCCTGCATGCCACAATAATCATAACGCTTTTTCACATTGGATTTAAAAGTTCCGTTGACTTCATGCTGAAAAATAGTGTGTAGCTTTTTATCTTTAGCTCAAGTCTGCTATTTGTAATGATATTTCACACTTTTCTAACAATAGCAAACCTCAAATCAGCTTCTACTTGTCTAGTTTTAATTTCCTACAGCATTAAAAGAAAAGCAAACCTAATTTCGTTGTGAGATTTTGTAACCGATATTCACAGCACGAAATAAAAATATTCTTCCTAAACCAGAACGAAAAAAAAAAAAAGAAATAACTTGGGTCTCATCTCCGGATTTCGACATGAGCACTGTGTCTCATTAGGACACAAGGCTCAACAGGAGAATAATGAGAAGATCGCGCGAGGAGAGTCTAGTGAGATCATAAAAATCTTGAAATAGATAAATTAGCCTTTACCAGAATAGAATAGCATATTAACAGATTTCCCTGGGTAAGATCCAAGCCAGCACAGGCTTCTGGTATTCTGTTTCTTGTCTAAACCAATAACCAAGCCTGTTTGGGTGGTTTTGATGCTTAAAGCATGACCTGGAAGAATTTTAATTACTGCTTAATCTCTCAAGTCAAAGAGTTTGAAGTTCCAGTCCAACAAGATGTTTGGATGTCGAAAATAAAAAAAAACAACTCTCAGCTGAACAGTGTTGGAATGCTTGCGCTGTTTATATTCATAAGCTGGTTAAACTTCTTTCTTTTTTCAAATTACATGTAAAATTGCATCTCGCACTTATCTTTCTTTTTTCGGAATACAAAAATGAACTCTACGTGTCGAGTAGCAAAGCACAAAGCATTGGCAGAACCATTAGTTTAGTGAAGAACATATTCATGCTGCTTTGAAACTGGTGTCATTCAATGAAAAGATCCTTTTTAATACACTGAGGCTTTCGTCGAAACAGTAGAAAGTAAAAGATTTAGAAGATATCACAGACAGAAACGGTAAGTATAAAATGTCAGACACTTAGCCAATGAGTTACATTTGACAGTTACTTACAAACTTGGTCAGCCCCTGGAGAAAATGCGAGAGAGACAGGAGTGAGCGACGTTATTATGTTCCTTCGACACAGAAAGTCTGGGAGGGAAAGAATAACAACATTTCATAGACTAAAAAGCAGAAAATTAGTAAAAGAAAAAATGAAAGGAGAAAAGCTTAAGAGGAAAAAGGTAAAAATGTATGCAAGTAAAGAGATGATGGTAGGGAAAGAGAAAGAGTAAATAAAAAATACAAGCATGCAAAGAAACAAGAATATCATGCAATAAAAATAAAAGCACAAATTTAAAGTACGGCTAAATTGAAAATATATGCAAAAAATTCAACAGTGATAAATATAATAGTATACATGACAGTTTCTCCTGAGGTGACAATTGAAAAATTGTTTTTTTGTTTGTATTCGTGTTTTTATTGTATACTTTCATCACTTTTCCATAAAGAATTGCATTTTTTCGTTACCGATACTGAAATGCCTTAATCAGGCAAATAAAGAATAATTTATGAAAATCTGATACAATAATTAAAATAATTCTGAGCTGTGTGATGCTGATTTTTTTTTGTTTATCTAATTAATGGGAGATTTGGGATCGACCGATTAATTATATCCATAATGGAAACTGATTGTAATCTCTGTATGTCATTAATGAGAAAGCTTTGTAGGGAAACAAGATCTAGTTTAGTTAAAATACATTAGAAAAAGAGTTAATAGAAAAAAAAGTCTTAAAAGGACGAAAATTGGGATCAAAATACATTTTTAAATTTTCTTCCTGCTGTGTATGAAAGGCTAACATTGATTTTACAAGATTATATTTAAAAAAAAACAAACAACAACATATATCACGTACATGAATCAAGAACACTCTAAATACGTTTAATTTGAACAGAATTTTAAAAGATATATCCCTCACAAACAAGAATAGGTTAAATTCGTTCTCTGAATATTTAATGACCAACCAAACCGGTTATCTCTTTTTCTTTTCTTCCCATGCCCCACTTTGAAGCGACCAATCACGTTCACACCTCCTCTTGGGGGAAAATGTCATTTGCGTGCGCGAAAAGGGACACTTTTTTTTACATGTAAACAGTAATATACAAGCTGACTGACAAATATAAAGTAAAGTGGAAAAAAACTAGATTTTATTGTCGCAACCCTATAAAGTGATTTGAACATGAGCTGAAGGTGCACCGCACCAGTGATCGGTTGCCATGCTCGAGTGCTTGATCTTTTTGTGTAGTGTTGAAGCATATTTTTATCGCGAGAGGGAAAGAGACACAATGTGCAAGTTAAATGACAGATTTTGAAAAGAAAAAAAAAATAAATGGAGACGCGACGCAGGCATTCAAAGCATCTGAAGTTGTCTGTTGCCACTATACTTGGGGAGGACAAAAGAGATAGTGAGTTAAGAGTAGCAGAAGATAATTAGACAGACAGATATCTAGACAAGAGGAAACATGGACTGTAGCGAATTATTTTTATAATCATAAATAAATAAAGATAGATAGATAGGTAGATAGACAGAGAGACAAATAGGGGTAGATAGAGAAATGGACAGAAGAGACAGAGAGAGATAGACAGACAGACAGACAGACAGACAGAGGAGAAGAAGAAGAAGAAGAATGGATGGAAAAATAAATGAACAATGGATGGGTGATTAGGGATGCATTCAGAGCACCCTTTGTTGAATCTGCAGTTAGTATACTAGCACAAAAGGGGGATGTTTAGGATGATAGGAT
This sequence comes from Elysia crispata, assembly GCA_033675545.1. NCBI lineage: Eukaryota > Metazoa > Mollusca > Gastropoda > Plakobranchidae > Elysia > Elysia crispata. The sequence goes on along the minus strand of JAWDGP010002673.1, from coordinate 699,539 downwards.
AGGACAAAAAGAGGGATGAGAGAGAGAAAGAGAGAGATCGAAGAAAGAAAAAGAAAGAGGGAGAGACATAAAGATAGCGAGCGAGAGAATGAGAGACGGAGAGAGACAGAGGGGATAGAGAGAGAGAGAGAGATAGATAGATAGGGAGAGAGTTAGAGAGAGAGAGAGAGAGAGAGAGAGAGAGAGAGAGAGAGAGAGAGAGAGAGAGAGAGAGAGAGAGAGAGAGAGAGAGAGAGAGAGATGGAAAGTAAATGGATTGGGAGTGAGGACGGGTTTTGAAGAGCAGATGGTGATCACGATAAAAGGCGTAGATTTTAGTGTAGCGGGGATTTAGCCTCAGATTAGTAATGGAGAGGAAACATCGATTTTGATGTAACAGAGCTTAAACAACAATCTTGCCCGATCGAGCCTAAGCTTTACAGAAAGAAAATCGTTTTTTTTTTTCTCTTTGAAATCCCAACAAACCATCGAAAGATTAAGATTGTCATTATTTTTATTGTTAAAGTGCACTAAATGACTGAGGAAAAATCCTATTGGAAAACAGATTGGCTTTGAACTCATTCTATTGATGCAAAATTATTACTAGACATTTTCTTTTTAATTTCCAAGTAGATTCGAACATAAATGAATAATTGCTTCTTTTTGCTTATGAAAATACAATTTAAACAGAAAGTCTTTTCGCACAACATCAGATAAAAAATCTTGGAGGAAACAGCTTAACTTTCTTGCAAAGCCAGTTATATTTTTTTCAAAATTTTCGATTTGGCTCTGGTTTTTTTTTTACACACATAAGGATGCACTTGCTTGTAATGATTACATATTTTCAAAGCAAAATAAATGGTTGTTTAATAATAATCTAGAACTATACAATAGGATATAATTTGTGCATGCTTAAGACGCCAGAATAAAAATAATTACATAAATATTGCGTATGTTCGATATTCTCGTTCATATTCATTCAAATGCAAATATATCTGGCAAAAAGTGTATGTGTATATGGCGGAAGGGGGTGGGAAATTGTTTTTTTTTTCTTTCTTAGGCACGTGGCAATGTTCTAAAATAAGTCTTATAAAAGCAGAGAGTTAAAAGAATCAATGCAACTCGCGACCATGTTGTTTCTGAACTTCATGTTCAATGTGGAAACTCAGCTAAATCTGTTCTTTCTAAATCTATTTTATGAATTTAAGATCATCTTAAACTCTTTTTAGAACGCAAAAAAGCGTCAGTAGGTGCGATGCCTAGGGGCGGTTAATAGTTGCGAATTTTTTAAACCCATAAGCTTACGACAATGAAAGTTTAAAGGATTTATATATATATAAACTAGATAAGCCATCTTACAGAAGAGTTATATCTCCAGCCTCGCAACTCTCCCCTCTCCAACAACCCATAGACGGGAGAATAAAAATAACATGAATTTAGAAATAGAAAGATGATTTTTTTTGTTAATTAAGGGAAGAAAAAGTAACAAAGTGACTTTTAAATTTGTCGCCACTTCGTCTAATGCTTATAATTTGAACATTTCTTCTAGTTACTCCATCCATTGAGACGTCCTGTTTGAAAATTTGATATATTCTCCAGAATTACCGAAAGAAGAATAAAATTTTCTGTAAATATCATCTGAGGAGATTATTTTTTAATTCATCAAAGTGCTTCCAAAAGAATGATGAAAATATAATCTGGCGCATTTTTTTCTGCTCAGAAAGTATAATGGTAGCTTGAAATTGAATCTCAAGTTAGTATATTTGAGATCCTATCACAAATTTAATTTTTAATTTTATTATGAGTTATCTACACAGCACATTAACAATTACAACGATAAGAAAAGAAAATGGGTTAAAGGATACTTTAAACTGGAGAAGTAAAAATTATTTACTTTACTAATCTATAAAAAGATCCTTCTAAACGCCTGTTATAAGTCTGTAATACACAAACAAAAAGTGCTTAGAGGTGCACAGTCTTATGAGAATTCAAAGCTGCCCATTTATTTAAACCTATATAAAATGAACGTTTAAAAGGGTTTTTAGGTTTTTATTAAAAGCTCATTATTCTTATTGTGCGAAGTCGTAATTCAGGGATGCGAGGGAAGAGCGAAGAGCATGGGGAAACCAGCTAATTATGTACTTTACTAATCTATTTACAGAATATTCGGAGGATATAAATGTCTACAAAAAGTCCCCAAAGGAGCATTGCCTTGCGAGAATAAAGGAAATCGATTAATTCTGTACTTTTCCAATCTGTTTTTAGATCCTTTTAACGCCTATGAGGGAACTGAATTTTCGTATTAAGTGCATAAAAGTGCACTGTCTTGCAGGATTCTTAGCCACGAAGTTTTTTTAACCTACATGATAATAAATGATTAAAACAAGGCTGTAAAAAAGTTTGGATTTTAAAAAATTAGTCAACTTTCCTAATTTGTTATTGCATATTTATTTAAAGGTACATGGTAATGTTTAATAAAGATCTACAAATAGATTTGGATTTAAAAAATATGCTAAATTTTCTTTTTGGTTTTGATGTGGTAGACATTGATACAAGGATGGAGATAGATATCGTTAAAATTATCTTACAGTTTAAAAAGAAACATTGGCGTGCGCACGCGAGAGAGACTTAGTTGATTTGCTTTGTTGCTTTATTGATATAACCCGTCCACTGCCAGATGATCTCAGGCCTCTTCTGATTTCAAAATAACTGTCAAACAAAGCACAACTTACTGAAAAGATAAGGCCTGGCAACTTACCCATCGATGGTGCAGAGGTTGAGCCCGCAAAGAATGCGCCTGCGGGCGAAGAGGACGGAGAGACGGAGAGAAAGAGTTAGAGAGAGAGGCAGAGAGAGAGAGAGAGAGAGAGAGAGAGAGAGAGAGAGAGAGGGAGGGAGAAAGAGAGAGTGTAACAGAAAGAGAGTACATTACTGCGTTCTTAATGTGCTATACGCAGTTCAAAATGTTTACTATTAATTCTACTAATAAAATACTTTTTTCTATAATGCAGCGTGATCAAAACAGATTTGCAATTATCAATGTATACTTATTTCTGTCAATCTTTGCATTATGGAGTTTAACCGAAAATGGCTTTAAATGGATAAAATTAAGGAACAAGAGCATTATGAGAAGATGTAGAGAACTTTTACTGTCACTCCCAATCAACGAAACATTTTTCTCTCCCAGATCAAACAATTAGAACATGCATGAGCAGCTGAAAGGGAAATAGCAGTTCAGATACCCAGTTAGATCCAGGTGAGATCTGTTATCCTCTTGACGCTTACCTTGTTAGTTTTTCTCACAGCTCCCCTCTGAAGTAACATGACCTGATTATGCCGTGCCATGCAGTGTCTATTATGCGCGTTTGCTTAGGAACAGAGTGAGTAACAGTAAACAGTGGGTTGTATGTTCCACACTAATTTGCCAATTGTACAAAAGAATAGATAAATGTTCTCATATAGTTAAGACAATGCCTTAAAACCTGTCAGCTACATTTGCACATGACTTATTCAATCGCTTCTTTTGCTGTTGGACATTTTGCGATAAGCGGAAGAACCAAAAGAGAAAGAAAAGGGAAAAAAAGTGGCTATTGAAGTTTGTCATGAGTCCTATCTAAACCATTGAAATTTTCAAAAATCTTATTTTTACGAATATAAAAATCTCATAATCGAAACATAGTGGCTACTATTTCTGTGATAAGATCGACAGTTCTTTCCCGGAAGAACAACTTGAAGACATTTCTCTAACGTTTTGCTGTAAAATGAAGGCTAGTTATGCTGCACTAATAATTGCCTTTTCTCCTTCAGACCAAAAAATACCAAGCAAAGCTATCACCAAATAAATAACAAACTAACTCTACAATTGTATTTTTTAGCATTACAGACGGAAAAAAACATGCGATTTCGTTTTCAAACAGTTGAGGACAAACGGAAAGAAAAGCGGCACATACATATATATACGTAGGATCTTTTGCTATTAGTTTCTGACTTAAGAAATAAGAACTGCAATATATGCACGTTACGTTTCAGAAATTCTAAAATTGTTGAATTTAATAGATAGGTCAGCTTTTATGAGTTCATAGCCCTAAACCATATATTTTCTTATTATGGTAAACGAGTATTTATCATACACTTTACCATGTGTAAAGCAAAATATACTTAGAGAACTATGCATTCTTTTCGCTATCGACATTTGATGCAAGCTTGATTCCGAAATTATATTGGTGACTATTAAAAGTCAGTTCATCTCTTGCTGATATCAGAATTTAAGAATTATATATTAAGCCTTACGATGCGGGCGGGCGGACGGCAAAAGTTGATTTTAACTGTAATTAGAGGGATGGATGAAATTAGTGTCAAGAAAAGTCACATTCGGGACTATCGAAATCCTTAAGGCTGTAGCTTTTTCTTTTAAAAAAGCATTGCTTATCGTTTTTTTCTTTTCCTTTTTGATAACAATTTGTTTTGGAATATCTTTTTCTTTAAATAATGTTTACTTTTCATTTTTATTATAACCTTTTTTTCTGTATTTTTATGTCCTCTAAGCGTCTTAGGTGAAATGAAGGACGAGGCTATTAATTTTTTTTTTTTTTTGGAACACGACATCAAACCGATCTCTCGAACGGGAATCGAACTTAGGACTTCAATACTATTAGTCTTGCGTTCTATCGAATAAGCTTTCTTGCACCCCTCACGCACAGGCACCACATGCACAACAATGAAAAAAGTGAAGGGAAAAATATTTGTCCATTATCTCTTATTACTATGTGACACCATCGGATATTCTGAGCTTACAAGCTATACCAAAACACTTACATGCCTTTTCAATCAATAATCTGTGTCTGTGTGTGCACAGTTTTTTTCTTCCTCCTTTTCCTCCCTTCTGACAACACCTAAAGGATCTGCTGAAAAATAATTTTTACAACGCGTGTCAGGAAGGCAATGGGTGAGATGCAGAGTTACTGTGAGGCTCAGATTGATAGTGACACTTTCACTAATCGAGTTTCCTTCACCTTTACTTTTTTCCAATCAGGAGAGGAGCCAAGGAACGTAATTGTATCTAACACATTTAGAGATTTCAACTTTTGAGCATATTTTGTTAAGGGGCAATGAATCATCCTCGTCATAAAGAGAGGGGCAGGTCATTATAAGTTACACAGAGAAAAGGCAGGCGGGACCAACAAAATCACCTAAATCAAATCTCTTGCTCGGTCATGCGGTGGCAATTGAAGCCTTTCTGGAAACATAATCATGGCTATTTTACCCGTCGGGCTTGATTGTTATTGACTTGCAGCCTTGTCGCCCCGAAAAATACTACATCATAGTAGTAGTAGTAGTAGTAGTAGTAGTAGTAGTAGTAGTAGTAGTAGTAGTAGTAGTAGTAGTAGTAGTAGTAGTAGTAGCAGCAGTAGTAGTAGTAGTAGCAGCAGCAGCAGCAGCAGTAGTAGTAGTAGTAGTAGTAGTAGTAGTAGTAGTAGTAGTAGTAGTAGTTGTGATGGTGGTGGTAGTAGTAGTAGTAGTAGTAGTAGTAGTAGTAGTAGTAGTAGTAGTAGTAGTAGTAGTAGTAGTAGTAGTAGTAGTAGTACCGTAGTAGTTACAGTAGTAGTGGTAGTAGTAGTAGTAGTAGTAGTAGTAGTAGTAGTAGTAGTACCATAGTAGTTACAGTAATAGTGGTAGTAGTAGTAGTAGTAGTAGTAGTAGTAGTAGTAGTAGTAGTAGTAGTAGTAGTAGTAGTAGTAGTAGTAGTAGTAGTAGTAGTAGCGGTAATGGTTAACTGGCGTCTCTGATTTGAAAGCAGTAGGTGTGACTCAGTGTGCATAGAATGAGAAAACCGTCTGGTTTTTTGCATTAATATCTCTTTTTTAATGTTCAATGATCTTAAGGATATGTATGTGGGTGTGTTACTCTATTGCGGCTTAAGAAGAAATGGAGGATGAACTATTTGTTATTGACAACGATTCGTATTGTGAAGTTGTCTTCGGTTGGGTTCAGGTGTACTCACCTTATCTGATGTCTCTTTGTGGCCAAAGAGGCGCATCAGAGAAGGTGATCAGATTTATCATACCGATATTTTCTTCTTCCCTTTTGTCAATGTTGTGTTGGATAAGGTTCTGAGATTAGAGAAAGTCATCGCAACTGTAGATCGCACATGATGTGAAAGAAAAAGGGGATCTTTGTATGTTTTCAATGCATAATCCAATGCTGGATTCTTTGGGCGTTGTCATTTTATGTGCTCTAGTACTCCTAAACATAGGATGATTTCAAGATTGTCAGCGTGCGGTGATTGATGATGGAGACTGACTGACTCGTGATTGCCTCTATGCACCTGTGCGACATTCGTTTGGCTGGCAAATATTACAATTTAGTAGTGTCATGGGATGGCTTGAAATGAAATAACTACAAGCAGATCTCTCTGCATATCTGATTTGTGTTGTGCTTATTTGCGTGGCTGAAGCTCTCAGGGTCTCTCTAACTTCTTTGGTGGCGGTTATCTGAGTGGAAACCCGAGTTCAAAGTATTTGAGAAGACCTGGTTGAGAGTGTATGTGTGTGTGCTTCTTCCCCGTCGAACGTTTTCGATTAAGCTGGTTTAAAAAAAAACAAAAAAAAAACAAACAAAAAAACCGCTAGACTCAAGAACAAAATGCGATTTGCAGTTGGGATTATTGGAGGACTAGTGGTGGTAATTAAATACCATTAATCTATTGTGTTTGATACCAAGAATACCTACAGAGCGCTATGTTCCAGACTGGTCATAATAATATTCTGCAATAATAATTATGTTGGGTAAAGTAGTTGGTTATATGTATGAATAAGTTCTATGATTGGGCGCGAGTATAGTCTTCTCAGATGAGGTTATCGCTATTCCTGAACCAACGACGAATTGATCAGGGAAGACAATCACGAGTCTCCCTTTAAGATCTCCCAATAAAAGGTTTGAATAACCAAGAGCTATACTGTACCCATGGTCGTCCTCTGAACTTGTGGGCAAAAAATGCATTTAAAGGTTAAGATGTTTACGTGAGAATAAGGCGGAGATAATTTCAAATGTAAGATATAGAATGTAATGATCTATATTCTTTTATTTTCTTCAACATAGGTTAGCAGTTCGCTCGATTTAATGCGCAGATATCTTTCTAAAAGACTGAACCCGTCTTATTGTGTAAATATTTCATAGAAAATATATTTCGTAGCGAATAATATTATGACAGCAGCCTGTTTACGACTGGTACCTTTATGTGACATAAAACTTGCTTGATTACGAGCTTTGGAATGATCATAGAAGATTCTCCGTCCATGTATGAAAAAAAAGAATACTTTAACTATGTTCAATTTGATTCTTGATTCTTATTTTATTTCTTTTATCTTCATAAAACAAGTCTAAAAGAAGAAAGAAGAGACGTGGAGCTACCCAGTCCATTCGTCATCAAGGCGATGTCAGTTTAAAGCCCTAACTTTTCTAGCAATAATAAAGTCATAATTGTTTTCATCATCATCACCGTCATTCTTATCATTATAATAATAATAATAATAATAATAATAATAATAATAATAATAATAATAATAATAATAATAATAATAATAATAATAATAATAATAATAATAATAATAATAATAATAATAATAATAATAATAATAATAATAATAATAATAATAATAATAATAATAATAATAATAATAATAATAATAATGTAATAATAATAATAATGATAATAATAATAACAATAATAATAATAATAATAATAATAATGATAATAATAAATCTTAAAAAGTCCTTATTGAGTCTTCTGAGTTCCCTCCCCTACTCACTGCAGATACTAAGGAAGATTCCTTCGTTTTCCTTTTTAAGATAATCGCCTTGATAAAGTTACTTAGATGGAATCTCTATCGGGAGTAAAATAGCTCTGTCGGCAGAGACACAGAAGAGGAGGACCATAAGCGCGATTTAGTTCCATTATAAAAACATCCAGAAGAGGAATGATGTGGCTAGGTATGCCACTCGTGGCTCTGTGATCTACTGTAATAGATCGTATTTCTTGAAGAGTAGGGTCAAATCTCAGTAGGAAAACAAGTGATGTATGTGTTTGTGTGAAGGTAGTTGCCTGGTACTTTTTTATTTTTTGTTCTTGTAATCGATTCTTTCTGTGATATTTCATGGCATGTGATTAAGATGCTCCAGGGAAGAGAAGCACTGCCCCAGGGATCTGGCGTGTAGAATTCCTTTTTTTTTTTTTTTGCTCTCGAAAATATTTTGCTTTCGTGAAGTACATATGCACTTTAGAAGCCAATCAAAGGCTGTTTGAGACTCTTTTAGAAAGGCCGCACTAATGTGTAGGTCAATCTTTTGCTATTTGACAATTTCGATCTAAAACCATATAAATGCCAAAAAAGTAATGGTTATTTTTTGATAATGTTGCCATCATTTGGCAAACATAGCACCCATTAAGCAAGACTTGTTTAAACGATGTCAAGTATTTATCTCCTAAGGTCTATTGTCTATTTAGCCTTTATGAGCTGCGGGGTGTGCAAAAAACAAAAAACAAACAAAAAAAAAATTCAGCGAAGAACAGTTTGCCTACAACAGGTATTGAGAGAGCATAAAAATAACTGGGGTAGGTGGGTGGTTCTGCAGCGAATAATCTTGTTCCGCAAAGAAACAAGAAAACAATTTTAAAATAAAGGAGGGAAAATAACCAAGATGATTGTTTCGCAATGCATTATCAACGTTTGATTTAGTATTATAATGTGCTGTTTGAATTAAAAAAAAAATTAGCAAATTAGTATGTTGCTTGTTGACTTCAAAGCTTTTATATACAGAACATTTTTCTCAATAGGGAAGATTTTTTTACTTACTAAAAACTAATAATCTTTAAACTTCGTTTTATATTATTGCATTTCTTTTCCCCGGTTTTAACAAGGCTGTTACACGTTTTTACAGTTGTCCCTATATATTATATATATACAATTTATAAAACAAATATATATATATATATATATATATATATAGATATAGATATATAGATATATCGGTCCTTCAGACGTTATTTTAGCCCTATTCCTAGTCTGTGCTGTCTAGCGCATCTGGTATAGCTTTTGGGAATTTTGTGGATGCTTTGGATAACTTTTCCGCAAGGACCTCGGATTATGAGTTCATCAGTTTCACACAGATTAAATCAATGTTTCCGAAATATAATTGTGTTTGAGCTTAAGAAAATTAAGACGTTTTATTTAAAACATCGGATGTAAACCGAATCCATGCAAAAATATGTTTATAGTTGTGTTCCAAAGTGAAGCCGAAAGTCTTCTTTACCGGTTGGTTTAGATCGGGTCTATAAAAGGAGAAACTTTAAAAAATCGTCTTTTATCGTAAAAAATTCGAGATTACGATGTGATAATAGCAATACGTTTCCCTTTGGCGAAACACCGATGAATGTTATCATAACGCACGCATAGATTTAAAATATCAGAATAACCAACAAACATAAAATGTTGGGGAGCTGATTCTTGGAGTACGCAGATTTCTCGAGTTTGGATAACTGAAGTAAAATTTAGTGCTCTTAT
>JAWDGP010002673.1:620000-687500 GCA_033675545.1 Elysia crispata | reverse complement strand
CAAAGGACAAAATAATCATAATAATGGAAAGAGAAGAGAGCTCGTGTCAAGTTTGAAACAAGCAGATTTGCAAATCATTCGACAATAAAAGTGTGAAAAGCTGTTTCAGCAAAACATTTAATTTTTTAGGTTAAACATGATGATGTTCTCCTTATAAAATATCATTACAAAGAATAAGGAAGAATAAAGTTTGCGCATTCAGGATGAAATTCAATTAATCAAGCAATCTTATTAGTAGCGTATTATTTCAAGAATTTCATTTTATTTCTAAATGTTTACCATCTTAAGTTTATGAAAAATTCCTTTTTAAGAATTCAGCATTATAAGGGGAAGTCAAGGATTGCTAAATTTTGTATCATTGCAGGCAGTAAGAAAATATTGCCAATGTGCTTTCAGCCTCTCTGTACACAAATCACTTAGAAATAAATAAATTATACTGTTGATTTCAGGGGCCTTGAAATCTTCGCATCGTCCGAAATAAACACAATCACACAATCTACGATATGCCAAGACAATATTCGTTGACACCTTAATACTAAGACTTTCACATAGACAAGTGCCGCTGAAAGAACACGAATACAATATTTTCAGTTCAAATACGTTTTATATGGAGATTATACATAATGCAATTTATTCGTATTTGAAATCAAGAGTACGTGTTTCTAGATTATTCTATGTATTTTTAGTGTAACTCAGTGTCATGCACGGGGACATCGACGATGCAGCATTTATCAAACGGTTACACCAACAAATGAAAAAAAAATTCTTATACACCCGATTCAGACTCTAATGCGATTAAGGTTGATTGGCACTTTGTTCCATTCAGAGTCCACTTACTATACAAACTAGGATCCAATGAGTAAAATATTTACTCATCTCGCCTGCGGTCACGGAAGTTCTGAAATCCATAAAGCTTATTTTTTTTCATCCTCAGTCCGGCCTCATAGAGGGATATCCAATGGTTTCATTATCAGAGCTGTGAAGCGCCTGTACTGCATAAGTATTCTGGGTGTTGCGTTTATATTGAAATTATTGTTTTTACTTGTTTGATTCAAACTTGAAAATATATAAAGGTATCACCCTGACATTCCTGAAACAATGTACGTGTTCCCGTCCAGACGGTTAGTGACTCAGTCACCCTATAGACATTTAATTGACCCGTTTGTACTTCATTGACTTCGACTCTCTTCACGTTTTTCATTTTTACTCTTAAAAATAAAATTTTAATCTTAGACCTATAAAGATAAAAGGAGGCCGTGTCACAAAAACTTGCCATTAATGTTCAGTACTGACATCACACGATCCTGCCGTGTTTTTTCAAGTTGTTTCTGTGTACTGCGAGGCCTCTTCCGCGCTGAGGTTTCGTGCAGCTAGGATATTTTACCTCATCATTAATATGCGGCACGGATTCACATGTTCTTCCTGGCTTTTTATTTCACTATGAACGTCACGATCTGTCTAGTGCTTCAATGAGATAGGGACATGATACTCTATATTGATCGTCCAGACACTCGTTGGAGATCAGCAAGGATCTGGAGGAACTTTATCCGATCTGTTGTACACATTAATAAATATGTCTTGTATATCTCTGTATTTAAGCTTGCATATCAACTTTTAAAGATTTTTAAAAATTTCATGTGCCTACATGTACGTCGATCTAATATTAGACTGAGAACGCATCGGTCACCTGGTTTCATTTCAGATGCAGATCTGCTCATTAGCTTGATATGAGTTTGTCTTTGAAGTCTGAGATTGTCCCAGAGAAAATGAGAAAATTATTATATGGATAACTTCGAGACCCCAGGGTATAGAAAGGAGATCAGTTTATGCTGTTGGCTCAGCTGTAGAACTAGAAGTGCTTAATTGTTTAATGCCCGCCTTGTTAATGCCAAAGTCTTATTCACCTTTCAATTCAGAATTAAAAAGATCTTAGAATTTTATTATTCAGTAATAAATTAAAGGTTAAACGAAGATCTTAGAGTCTCTTATTAAGTATTAAAGTATTAAATTTATATTTTGAGCCATTTCTAGACCTTTGTATTTCACATTTGGGGGCTTAGTTTGAACACAAGTGCTTTTTTAATAAGTCTTTTTTTTTCGATATGCATTTCCAACAATTCTATATTTATATCCGCAACCCTTCACTGAAAAATCTTCTAACATACTAATTTAGGTTTCTTTGCTTTAACAATTTTTGTTCTAAGGATCTTTTGAAAGGACCGGAAACAGACCAAAACTCCGTCTTTTCCCTGCGCATGTTTTGTTTTTTACTTGAGCTCAAATCTCTCTTAACTGATTGGTTTTGAAGTGCCTTTATGAAAAGCTTTAACATTTTCACGCATTTTATATTTTTGTTGTTTTTCATGATTAATAGCATGATTAGGTCACTTTGTCCTAACCTTTTTTTTTGTTCATTTGCTTTTGAATCTGCACTCTTTCTAGGAAAAACCTTTAATGGCCTTACCTGTGTTTACAGTAGAGAATGTGACAGCTTAGTTTCAGCTCAGCACATAGAATTAGCAGATGAAGAAATCTAACTCCCCATCAAAATGACATCCTAAGCAACGATTCAAACTCTGAACTGTAAAGCAGTCCATAAATAATAAATAAACCTCAAATCCATTACCTTGACTTTATTGCAGCATTTACTTTTTGTTTGATATAGCCTATTCACAAAAATTGGCCTTTTTGCATATCAAACTTAACCGCCCTTAGACAAGGTGGAACTGAAAGATCGATGAAAAAAGAAACACAAGTGTAAGTCACCAAGCTTCGTTTAAAGCAGGGTAGAGGCATTAAAATCTTAAATCTCGGCACACATTCTAACCTTTATTACAAAGCAAATGGTAAAGTGCGTAATACGAAATTATCAGTCACTTCTTAATTTTGTAATAAATCTCAAAGTGGATACATTTAACATCACAGATATACTCAAGCGATAATATAAAATTGACCCTGATTGAGGTAATCTAGATCCAGATCTAGCAATGAAAAAATACGTATGTTGTCAAAAAAAAATACACACAAGAGTCATGGGTGCAAATGAGATAATCTTATATTATAAAAGGCAACTTCGATTTCTTTCTCCGCTATCTCCTCAAAAAACACTCAATGTACGGTAATGAAGTTTACTGAATTTTGATCAGACAAGATCAATGTGCCATGCGGTGCAAACAAATTAAGGAAAAGTTATGGACTTAGGCTAAAAAATGCTCCTGAAACTTCATTATATTTTCATTGAAAACACAATTATTTTGCCAAATTCATTATGATAAACCAGATACATTTAAAATACTCTCCTCAGCGTTTGAAAATGTTCAAAGCGGATGCCGCTTTTAAATCAAATTATTTTTAGTTTGTAAATACAAATTTATAAAAATCCATGTTATTTTGTTGTTTTTTTAATAGATTGAAAAGCTGAAAAAAAATTCAAAATATATGAAATTTAACTACTCCAGCGTAAAGACAAAAGGCAAGCGTCATGGAAAAAACACCGATCTAGGCAGTAGAAGTGATTTAATTGATCTGTATTTTAAGAACAATTGTTATCGTCGCCTTTTCTTCCGTAGCGGCGATTGCGAATGTAAATAAACCGATAATTGAGCAGCAACTGAGTCTAAGGTTTATATTCGGTGGTGGAATTGTCTTATGGTTATATTATTAATTTAAATTTCACTTGGTCTGTTTCATATGGGTACGTTTGAAAATCAAAATAATGCTAGCCTCATCAAGCTCTTTTTAATTTCTGACGCAAAATAGATGGTGGTTGGTCTTTTTTAAGGATCTAAAAAAGTGGAGAGTGACGTATATAATGCGTGGAAATGAGATTGGTTAATTGGCATGCCATGCACTAAAATTTTGTTTTCAAATGCAGATTTACAATAATGATATTATTTTCAAGCTCAAGCTCGCTCAATTGCAAACCCATTCCAGCATATTTGAAAGCTTTTCAATACAGCACTGAGAGCATTCTACAATCCAAACCGCTATGGACTTATTCATAAAGAAAGGTGGGAAATCCATTATAGCAAGTGAGAATCCGTTACCACAACCAAAAAGTTCCTATGTATTACATGGATGGGTAAATCAATATCTGTGTCAGCTTTGCCTTGAGAAGAAAAATGAGCCACACGTGGACCGGGTTAGAGAACTCATCACCTGCCAGGTGGGAAGGTCGTTCATATTTCTTTCGGTAACTGCGAGGCAAATGGTTTGAACAAAATGTTTCAATGATGTGTGTTCTCTCGTCTGAACAAGTGTCTCAATGTTGGAGAAAACGAATTAGGCGATGAGGTCGTTATGTTTCCGCAAACGTTCAGTATGCCACAGTCGTGTAATTAATGATTTCTCATGTGGTTTTAATGAACTTACTTGTTTGAGACGGTAAAAAACGGCCAAAAAGGACCGACTTCATAATACCGGTGCTCAACCAGTTTGATTATTTCATTCATTTCATGTCGAGTTTCAAAGACATTTCACCCAAAAGATTTTTACATTTGATTGCTTTATTGAATTTTGCCTCGTTTGAATTCCTACATACAGAAATAAAAGGAATAAATTGAGTATATTAAATGAAAAAGAGAGAAAAATAAAGTCATAGAAACTATCATTGTAACAAATGAAATTGTGTTATTGATCTAGAATAGGTGATGAAGGGGATGTTGATTTAGATTGAAGAAATAATAGGATGGTTTTTAGAACTTGCCCTCATCAATCATTTACCTAATGCATAGGACGATCAAAGCAGAGAAATCAGAGATGCATAAACACACAAATTGCTGCCCCACTAAACATCCTTACCCCGCATAGCTTCCCAGCTGACGTCACTGGCGGATCATGTTCAGCAAACACAGCAGACAGAGCTTGTTATGAAGAAGGATCGGAAAAAAAAAAACGATATGCGCACGTTCAGAAAAAAAAAAAAGTTTAAGAAGAGTAACTTATGCATTAAATATAAAATAAAATGAATAAACAAAAAAACCAAAGCAAAGCAAAAAATAACAGGACGAAACGAGACAAAGTATCACCTGTTAAACTGCTTGCTTTTTTAGAGCAAAAGTGAAACACCGTTAAAAAAATTCTGAACCGACTTGACATGTTGAAGATGCCGCCCGCTGGTTGTACAAACAACTGAGAGGTTTCAACTGAACCTAATGATGCACAAGCTTCTCTGTTAATTATAACACTTTGCTTGTGGAAGCTTGATCCTTGTCACTGCAAACCGATCAGCTAAGATAATATTTCCATTCAATCATTACTGAATGTCTTTGCTTCCGAGTGATTTGCGAATTTATTTTTAAGTTAGTGCTCCTTAGAAACGTGAATGAAAAATAAAAAGAACTTAAACGCTTTCTTCAAGAGCTGCAACTATTCAGAAGATTACAAAATGTGGAATGCATGTACTAACAATCGGCCTAAAACCAGTTGAACCACTACTTGCTGTGATCCGTGTAGGTCAAGGAAAATATTTAATCTAATAGTTGGCAAAGCAAAACGGAAAATCAAATCACTGCCACAAATGTTAAAAGACAGGAAAGATAATGCCAATTAGATATGTCAGTAAACTTATTTTATGTAATATATTATTTTATACTGTGGAATATTGCTATGAGAGCTTTATATGATGTTACACTGCTGCTGTCCAAGTGATTTATTCTTCCGCTCTTTTTCACATTATTTACAAACTGCATCACATCGGCTGATCTTATCCTGCTCGAATCTCTTTGTCCAACGCATTTCTATTTCGTTTATATTCTTGATGAATTCATACCCATTCTTTTTAATCATACCATCTTATTTTATTCATTGTTTCGAGGAATATTCTATCAGGATGCATCTTTTAAAAACGTGTGTGGTTTTAAAAGTTTACGTAAAAAAGAATGAAAGATGTCTAGAATTCCATTAAAAAAAAACAACAAAAAAACCGCTTCCTCTGTTGCAATGTTGTTGTTTTTTGTTTTGTTTTTTTTTTTTTTGCTTTGGGTTTCTTAATAAATCGGTGACAGTATCCACAGAGTTCCACTTTTTGGACAAATGAAACGGGTTTTTTTTTCTTTCACGATTATTTTGGTGTTTTCTTCGCGCAGGCTGACTTCCGCCCATTTCTGTTAACGTAGCCCTTCGGCGTGTACTCAACAAACAAGAAGTGTGTTGACAGATTCGCTTTGAACCGAGGATCTCGTTAGTAGAAATCCAAAAATGTTTGTTAAGAAATAGTTACAAACTTTAAAAAATTTTTTTTGTTTTTAGATAAGGAGAATAAATTATTATTATTATTATTATTATTATTATTATTATTATTATTATTATTATTATTATTATTATTATTATTATTATTATTATTATTATTATTATTATTATTATTATTATTATTATTATTATTATTATTATTATTATTATTATTTTTATATCAGCAATAGTATTAATAGTAGCAGCAACAGTAATAGTAGTAGTAGTAGTAGCAGCAACAGCAGTAGCAGCAGCATCAGTAGTGGTAGTAGTAGTAGTACTAGTAGTAGCAGTACTAGTAGTACTAGTAGTAGCAGTAATAGTAGGAGAAATAGTAGCAGTAGTAGTATTAGTAGCAGCAGCAGCAGCAGCAGCAGCAGTAGTAGTAGTAGTAGTAGTAGTAGTAGTAGTAGTAGTAGTAGTAGTAGTAGTAGTAGTTGTAGAAGTAGCAGTTGTTGTTGTTGTAGTTGTAGTTGTATTAGTGGTAGTAATATAAGTTGTTGTAGTAGTGGAAGTACTGTTATTGTTTCCGTATCATTTCCATCTTTATTATCATCTTAACCATCTTCATCTCCATCATCTGCACTATGTTGGACGTGTTTGACTTATGTTTTATGTCAATTCTCTATTATATAAGATAATTCATAATATGTTCTCTAGCTACGTTGACCTGCTTTCAAAATTACCACCAAAAACCACATTTTATTTGGCACCTGGCTCAGAACTTCTATATTGGTTGATTTATAAAGTATCATTTTTCGTCGACATATTACATACTTATTTTACATATCACATTCTAAATAATTGAATTATTAAGAATATTCTCAGACCGAAACTATATTTAGAGCAGAGTTAAGAGACAGTAGGAACAATCAAATCAGTGGATGATTTAGAGCAGAGGACGATGTAAATGCTATACAGCCCCATTTGTTCAAGGCAGCAGTCTTTGATATCTATCCTGCACTACATCAGAATATGTCGGAATATTGAACAAAAAACATTTATTTTATGGGTCATCACATGCGATTTCAAGATCATAGCCTACTCAGCATCACTCAATAAACATAGGTTGCTTCAGTCTTTGGACAATAACGTCTTTTGATATATAAAACTATTTGAATTTGAATCCTCTATAATTCCCATTTGATCGACTTCGGCGTTGGGGTGTCAATACTGAAGTCGTGCTACTCTCGGTGAATGACATCTATGGCCATTTTACCCAAACGGTCTCTAATGAAATGCTCTTGTTATTTTACAACCGAAAAGCTTGACGAGTACCAAGTATAAAATCGAAGGATTTCCACTCAGGGGAATTAGTATTCTATCGAGTGTTCAAACCAAAACAGCTTTCACTAAGTCAATCAGCGTCACTCGAGGACTGGCTCGGTTGAAGGCTGGATCTTTCTTTTAAAACAAAATAGAATTAATTGGCGGCCATATTGGATTTATTGTATTTATATAGATTACCAGAATGAAATTCGAATTATGCTAATTATAGAGAATATCTGCAAAAAAAAAAAAAAAAAACCAATGGAAGGATATCATTAATATTGTTTTCATCTTTGTACAACTACTAAAAATGTTCCTGGGTCTTGCATGGTACGCTTTATCTCTCTCCCTCTCTTTTCTCTTTTCCCTCTTACTTTTTTTTTATTAATATATCTATCTATCTATCTATCTATGTATCTATCTATCTATCTGTCTATCTATCTATCTATCTATCTATGTATCTATGTATCTATCTATCTATCTAGTATTAGTGCACTTTGAGGTGAAAGAAAAATCTTTGTACCTATCGATCTCTTTTACATGTTGTTTAGGCTGCATTAATATGTTTCAAATGACTTATAGTCATATGACGAAGGCGTTTTTCTGGTGGAGCACCATTCCAAAATAAACACGTTTCAATACAATCGCCAAGCTTTTCCATAGCAAGCTCAACACATCCCTTTACTTTACATAACATCATATTCCCAAAGATTGGGTAACTGCCATGACCTGATAAGCCAACCTTCATGAATTAAAAGTAGATTATTTTCATAAACTTGTTACGCAATATCTTTACTAACTTTATGACTCGTGCTCGTGGAGTGCTGGTTCCTGTGCCGATCAACATGATTGAATTTCAAGTTTGTTATATTCATTTAGGCGATGAAAATTGATAACGACTATGATGATGAGTTTTGGGTGAATCATCATCATCATCATCATCGCAAGAACTCTTTGAGCAGGTTCGATTCTCTACATCGTCAATGGGCAAGTTTGGGCTCAGCTCTTTTTTTTCCAGGAGGCTGTATCATATTTTCTGTAATTGTTCCGCTTTACCTGACAGGAGATTATTTTCTGTGCAGTCAAATCTAATTATTATTGTGGACAGGCTTTATCATCATCATTCCTTATTATCATCTTCATGCAGTTTACACCACACCATGAGCCACAGAAACATAAGAATGATGAACATCAGTAACATCTAATCTACTAGTAACAAGATTATACAACTCCGAATTCAATAAAGGGTTGCAAGATAAATTTCAACCCATAAGATAATAAACAAAACAGTATTTTATTTAAATGATGAGAATAAAAAATAATTAACCGCATAAGAAAAATAGATAATCATGGTATATACAATCGAGAACTGATTGGATACCATGAGACAATCTTGGAACTCTCTTGCGGGTATCTCCCGGGGCTTCTAAACAAGTCATGGAACCCAAGGAACCATGGAAAACAGGTCAGAAGTTTGGACGAGGGAAAGAGGAACACAGCACGCACACACACACAGAGTTAGATAGAGAGAAAATAGAGAGAGAGTGAAAGAGAGAGGAAGAGAAATAGAGAGAGAAAGGCCAACAGATAGACAGACAGTGAGACAGGCATCAGATAAAAAGAAATATAGAGAGAAGGAGAGAGAGTGAGACAGACAGAAAGACAGAGAAACAGGCAAAAATACATCAGACAAAAGAGAAAGAGAGGGAAAGAAAGAGAGAGAGAGAGAGAGAGAGAGAGAGAGAGAGAGAGAGAGAGAGAGAGAGAGAGAGAGAGAGAGAGAGAGAGAGAGAGAGCTAGCTCTGGCTTTCTCTTGTCTACTATCTTATTATTATGCATTGAGTAAAACTTAAGTGTCTGGCGATCTCAAGCTTTCAAAGTTGTACCGATACCTTTTCTTTTCAAGCTTTATTTTACATTCGTTGCTAATTCAGAAAGTAAAGTGTGGCTTCTTTTAAAAACCTTTGGCTCCTAACTGGCTTCAGTCAAAACTGATACTGATGGTCCGATACAATAATTAACAAAAGGGGATGGAAGTAAAACTGACAAGGGAAATTACTCATACGTTCTATTATTGTTGTGCTGTCGTGTGCATGTTAGTGGCGCATTCATCTATCGGCTGCCTTGTCATCAACGATGACAGCATTGATGACTGGTTGGTGGAATGAGGTTAGAAGCTGGTTAATCTCCTCACCAATATTTCTTTCTCTCTCTCTCTCTCTCTCTCTCTCTCTCTCTCTCTCTCTCTCTCTCTCTCTCTCTCTCTCTCTCTCTCTTTTTGTCTTTCCCTCTCCCTCTCTATTTATCTATCTATCTACCTCTTTCTCTCTGTCTGTGTGTGTCTTTCAAATGAAAAATTTCATATTTTAGCTATTATTATGACTAATCGGTTCCTAATCATAAATCGCCTTTGGTGCGTATTTCAAAAACCAGTGGAGGCAATATTTGTTAAGTCTTTTTATGACAGGTATAATAAAAATCAATTTGTACAATGAAACTTCTCCTTTAATAATAGCCTGATTCCTTAAAAGCCAGGTATTACTTCAAACAATTGTTGTTTTATGAAAGTAAAGTGCAACTTTCAGATCATTACCTTGTGACTTTTCAACATCGAAAAATTTTTAAAATTATATCTTAATGAGTTATTACGGTTTTTTTTTAACTTTTTTAAGCCCAAATGCAAAATGTATGTTGAGAAATTGTATTAAAAAGAGGTCGTTTAGACGGAGAGAGAGAGAGAGAGAGAGAGAGAGAGAGAGAGAGAGAGAGAGAGAGAGAGAGAGAGAGAGAGAGAGAGAGAGAGAGAGAGAGAGGCCGACAGACAGACCGACAGAGAGATAAAGGTGTAGACGAAGGGATAAAATGGGGGGACGAGATAAGAGAAAGTTTTGTAAATGAAATTTTTCTCTCGCCTTGAAAATGTACTCATTTCTCTCTTTAAAAAAAAAACTTCGTTTATACTCCTTTTAATATCTGTAAAACTTACACGGTAAATTATTATTTCGGCCTAACTCTAAACGTACTTCTCAGCTCAGATTTAATGCTTAAGAAGAATAAGAGAAAGCATAGTTTTTCTGTTTTGTTCGGTCACAAAAAAGAAATAAAATGCTTTTGAGAGATGTCGGGGTCTAATGAAAACAACCTCCAAACAAAACAAAGGAAAATTAAATGTAAAAAAGACTTTAAAAATTGCATGAATCTAAAGAGTGAACATCTGATTTTAAAAAAATTCAAAAACAAAACAAAAAAGAGAAAATGCAAATACCTCATTCCGTGATCCAGTTAAAGAAAGGGCGCAAACATTAAAACAAGAGGAAAGAGTAGTTCTTATTCCGCTAAGCGTGCTGAGCTGCAGCATGGTAAGGGATGCAAGATTGTCATTCACATGAGAAGTTATGACTAAGCTGGACAGAAAATAAGAAAACCTTATTGTTACTCAAATGAAAGGAGAAAATTGTTTGAGTAATTTAGGGTATTTGCCTTTTCAGACACTATTGGTTTCTGTCTCACAAAATAATTTTCGACGAGAAGGCAGGGTTGAAAGAAATATAATTATCCTCTTGCATTATTTTTCTTCACACATAATTATTTTCAGAATAAACAGGCCTCTCAAAGCTGTTCGGTTACTGAATTTTTCAAATAAATGCCATTGTTGATTGTATGCATTCCGTTATTTGCTAAGAGCAAACAGAGAAGGAGCAGAGTGCTGGGTTCTTGTAACAGCCAATTGTCGCCAAGTAAGCGTGAAATATTCATCAGGCCGGACTCTGTTCTAATAAGCTTGGGAATGGTGACATGCAGTCCCAGCATCCCTGGAGACTTGACCCACGGCCCAGACAGACTTTCCCTCATCACTGGTTCTGACACTTTCTGTCTGGGTGAAGCTGTCAAGAATAGCAGGCGCGTCACGCGAACTCACTCTTCTGGCGTCCTAACGGGAGTTCAAACAGTCAAGGTCAGGCACTTCGCGCGTAAGGAGCAAGGTGTACACTGCACAGACAGAACACACAAGGTAACCTGTCAGGAATTTTGACCAAGACCGAGGCTTCCTGGTCAGGACGGTTCCAATTAGTCCATTAAGAGAAGCACCATGAGAGGCTCGAAGGCTTTAGGTAGTGAACACCTCTAGAAATTATCTGAAGTGGCGGTTTCAAAAGAAACTGGCAAAATAGTTCAAAGATTGTAGCTTTTTCAATAAAATTAACTTGAATTGTCATAAATAATGTAACTGGTTTTTTTTTTTACATTTGTTAACATGCAATACACAATTATACATATGATAAATGATTACCTAGATATCCGTGGCCATGACTCCTTTATTCTAAGCCTGAAAGACTCTCTTCAGATGGCTGTAGGATTGAGGTTGTCGTTCGAAAATAGCAATCATTTTTTAAAATAATCTTTCATTGAATGGTGTGTTCGATATTGTTGTTTTTAAGTTTCGCTGAGCTTTTTATCTTCCTTTCTGAGCTTAAATGAGGATTTGTGTTGATTATGTATGGTGTTAAACTCGGTATACATATATATATATATATATATATATATATATATATATATATATGCAGTTACAATTTCAACTGGTTATCATACAGGTTATAAATGTCTGGCAAATTAAACTTACAAAAAAAAGTAGTGGTGAAAAGGGTGGGTTCAAATAGAGTACTACTAATTTAGCTTTCTGAATATTTCACACTTACTTGAACATTTTCAAGAGTTTTGCATTATTTCCTCAACTACCCTCTCTGAAACACCCCATATCTTGGTCCCAGTTAACTACACTCGTTGTATCAATTCACGGAAGTTGTTAGGTTGGTGAACGATATGCCAGCAAAACTTTCTGCGATTTCGTGAAGACTAACATAAAATAGTAACGATCAATCCAACAGATAACTACAATACACTTTTCAAAAGAGAAAAGACAGAAGCGGAAAAGATGAAAGAATTACACTTCCACAACTGAGTCTTTTAAAGGAGACAAATAAAGTCATACTTTAATCATACCCTTTGACATTATTAGTGTCCAAAGCTTACTTATTTCCTGGAACAAATTATATTCTGAAAATAAAAACCAAGACAGAAATACAAGTCTCGCACAAAAAAAAATGTACATTAAGATACGATTGCGCGCTTACTAAGATAAATAGATTTTAGTTTACTCTCTATTATGTCTAGAATTGATGGTAAATAGTTGTTTTTTATTAACTTAGATCATAGCTAAGCAAAATAGGAGGAGATAGAAGCGCGCAGTTTTCAGCGATGCTGATAAATTAGACTCCATCTTTAATATAGTAATTTTCCTAATTTAAGCTTGAAGAATTATCGATCTTTTATCCCCAGAATGCTGCGTGAATTTCAGGTGAGCGTATCAATCATACTTTCATACGTACAGTTAAAGAGGAGTCAAACAGCAAGTAGTGAGATTGGTGCTGTGAAGTATTCTGATATAAGCTGTTGTGATGGAAAAACAGGTAATATATTAATGCTTGCTGTGGCTTCCCATTTTATTCGTTCTATTCAAGTCGATCTAATATCAAAGATGAACTGAAGAATTGGATATGCTCAAGTTCGGAAAAGGTGATACCTTACTGAAGCCTTAAAATAACACAGATTGATCTGGTTCTTCAACTCAACTGATAATGATCAGCATTATCCTAGAGCAGGCGCACCACTTCTCATGTTTTGTTTTGTTTTTCGGTCGATATTATTTCTGTAGTGTCTGAAATTGTGTAAGCTATTTTCATTTGGATAAATGACGTAAAAGGGTATTTTTTGATCAATAAAACTGCAGGGAGTAAGCTGTAATATTTCCATCCAGTGAGTTCCTTGTGTTTTAACTCATTGTGTTTTAGGCGAAAACTACGTTAAATCAAAACAAATCGTTGCCAAAAAATTGAAAATCGTTTTCGCTATAGTGCAGTCTGTAAAGCTCCTAATGGCAACGTGATGTTTTCATGCTGAGAATACATAAAGCTGCATGCAAATCAACATTGCCAAGAAAGAAAGAAGGAAATATAAAGAAATATAAGATCAGAAAAGGAAAGAGAATGTAAAGAGCAAGAGGCGTTTTTTTAATAGGTCGCAAATAGATAAGCGAATAGACAGATGAAATTTTTATAGAGCCAATAATAATGCAGAGTGAAAAAGACAGAAGAAAAAAAGGTAGAGAGAGGATAGAGATGAGAAACGAGAGACAAATAAGGGAAACGGTGAGAGGTAGCGTCGGAGAAAGTTGGAGCGAATTGAAAGGTAAAGTAAGGGAAAGAGGAGGGTGGGATGTGAGACAGAATGACGGACCAAGAAAAACATAAAGAGACGGTGGGGATGGAGAATGAGAGAGAGAGAGAGAGAGAGAGAGAGAGAGAGAGAGAGAGAGAGAGAGAGAGAGAAAGAGAAAGGAAGGGAGAGAGAGAGAGAGAGAGAGAGAGAGAGAGAGAGAGAGAGAGAGAGAGAGAGAGAGAGAGAGAGAGAGAGAGAGAGAGTACAACCCCTGCTCATTTTCCTCGTGGTCTCATCTGCCAACAAGGATAAACGAGATAAGCTAGAAAAGTCACAGGATCCTCATTGGAAACCAAAAAAGAAGGGATTGTGTGAGACATATACTTAACTTTACATCGCCTAAGTCGCTTAGGTCCGTCTCAAGGCAAATGGCTTGGACACCTTTGTGCGACCTTATATTATAGAGAACGTCTTCGTTTGGACTTAACAAAGAGTCGTATGACTATGGTCAAGACAGGACTTTGGAGCTAGCTTTAACTCATACTCTGCTTACAAATAACCTGAGGTAAACTGCGGTCGAAATCCCTGGACAGAAAAGAAAATATTCTACGATATTACTTAAACGTATATTTTTTGTTGCCAATGTAAGAATATTTGTAAAATAAAAAGAATCCCAAACAGACATCAACATGAGTAGACTTGAAAGTTGTAAAGCCCCTCTTTGTTATAACATTTTATATAACTGAAGTGCCGTAATTTGATAAATCAAAATGCTTTTTTCCAAATATTGACAACGACAAAAATCTGATAGTTACACTAAAATTAAAATTAAAAAAAAAAAGGTATTTAACAAGCAAATGGCCGATTCGACCCTTTAACTTCATTGAATCTATTTTCGATCTAATTCTCTGCACACCTGCTGGTAATTAGATACTTCACCATGATTAAAGAGAAGAATTCACTATACACAGTTAGATTTAGCCTAGATCTAGATTCTATATCTTGTAGTGACATAGAAATGATCTTAAAAAATTGAATTTATTGAAATTGATCCTTGCAAAATCTTTCCAGGGTATTGCACGCTTTAGCTTCCAAAAGAATCAGATTATAAAATATTTTGTTAACGTTTATTGTGAATTGCGAATGCAAACGTGCTAGGCCCTGCTGCTATATTGCGGCCTCTCATTGTTAGATGATAATGATGTATGTCTAGTTACAACATCTTAGATCATGTTGGGGTAGTGGTTTAGCTGGTTTCATAAGCTGGCAGAGGAGAAATAAAATGGTTGTCGCATATATATATATTTCTTTGATTATGGTTAAAAAGACTTATCTGAAACAGAAAGCCCTTAATAACAATCATTGTCCCTATGACTTCCTTGTTCAGAACAATTCTGTCGGAGCCAAGCCATCTTCTCGCACTGAGATCTAACTAGCTTACAGCTCTTATCAGCAAAATACCTCCAACCTCTGTTCTATGAAAGGCTCATTATCTCTTTTTCATTTATATCATGCTTGCGAATTCTCAAATTAGTTCTTCATTGAGACATCATTAAAAGAGGACTTGGAACTGTTGACAAATCGCGAATTAATTAACCGCAATATTTCGAAATTGATAGGAATCTATTCGAGATTAGCTTATCCCGTTTAGAAACCAGGCAGTTAATTACTTCAAATCTTCTATATCAATATTCTGATAAATTTTACACTGATTTTTTTAGAAGCGCTAGTGGACTTGAACAATAGCTAGACCTTCATGTTTGTTTTGAGTGTCAATCGGCAGAAAAGAAGGGCTACAGTAATTAACGCCTGCATAGCAACAAATTGCAGTAAACTAATGTCAAGAAGAAAGTGTTGCGTAACATCTCCTTACATCGTTTAATTTAAACCAGATTATCGAAGTAAAAGGCAAATTAAAACTAATAAATTTCTTTGTGTGAAAAATCAAAGCACAATCTATGGTGCAGATTAATGACACCATAGGGCACAGAATCATGATACTCATTCTTATAAAGCGTCCTTGTCAAAAGAGATAGGCAAGTTAAAGCTTCCCAGCCCTGCAAATGAAACCCCCATTGGTTATAACAATTTTACAAAAATGAGTTTTTCTTGAAATATTGCCAGATCAGACCTCAATCTCATAAGTTTGGTTTTTTTTTTTCGTCCTGAGATGAAAAGGCTTCTGGCTTGGAGTTTTAGATGATTTTTAAGGATGAAGCAATAATATGCGGTAAATAAGATTAAAAGTTTCATCGTTTGGTCCAAATAGGTCGACGGCTTTCATTCAATTATCTATGTGTAATATACTCTTAGTTTAAATCACAATAAAGTTTCTGATTTCTTCCTATCTATTTCTTTGAAAAATAATAGTCTCGACCGATATTAATCAATATGAAATAATATATGCTGATGGCAAAACCATGCTGTTAACATTGGTAACTATCATCATTAAAGTTTCTATAAATTCCAAAACATGTTTCATTTATTCAAATCTTATATAGGCAGACAAGGTTAATGAAAATGTTAAAATGTAAGCTCAATATAATCTTAAAATGAAAATGTAAGAAAACAAGAAATTAGTTTGGCAATTTTTTGTACAAGATTAGAACTTGCCACACTACACGAAAACACTTTCACGTCCTGGACACCATTGAGAATCAATTGAGAGTCAAGTGCGCAGACTTAAAACGAGATCTACAATAATTGTTTTACAATAAATCATTGCTACTTTACACCTTATAAATCTGCAAATCTTTTTTGTCCCAAGGTGCATTTCTCGATACAAATGTGAGCTATGTAATTCTTACTGACGTGATTTCTGATATGGATTTTTTTTTAACCAGAGTAATAATAGACGCTAACATACTTTTGCGTCTAAATGGCTGCGACCTCGATCTGTCTTACTTATTCTGGGTGTTTTCCAGACGTGCTTTCTCCCTCTAACTTAGAGTATCTGTGTCTTTTTTACTCCCATCCCGCTACTCTCTCTCCGCTAAGCCTGTTTCCACTCTTACTGCTCTCTCTCTCTCTCTCTCTCTCTCTCTCTCTCTCTCTCTCTCTCTCTCTCTCTCTCTCTCTCTCTCTCTCTCTCTCTCTCTCTTTCTCTTACTCTCTCTCTCTCTCTCTCTCTCACTCACACTTTTTATATTTTGTTCTGTCCTCACTGCCTACTGGTCTCTCTCTGCTTGTCTGTTTGTATCTCTTTTTCTCTTTCTTTATTTTCCTCTCCCTCTATGTTTCTTTCAACTCATTCTACTCCATATATAATCAAGTAACCATCGTAAGGCGTGGATGACTCAAGTCTCCCAGAGTCCCCTTTTTCTGTCTGTCATATCTCAAAGTATTGTTACAGATGCTTTATGGTAACATTATTTTCTGGCGGAACATTGTATTGATCCAACTCTATAGCCTTCCGGTAGTCATATCTCTTGCCGCCTCATTAAAGTGTCTACTTTACTTGTAGCTTAGAGATCTGCATCAACTAAATTTTGGATAATAAGAATTATGAAATCCTCCCCAAAAATACACTGCTGCGCGAAATTGAACGAAAAGAATTAATGTTATAACATTAGTGGGACTGATAATGTTAAACACAGATACATTCGACGTCACTGGTGCTTGTTAAGTGTCTGCCAACCAGATTTATAATACCTTTCTCCACTTATATAATCTAGAAACATGAAAATAGAAAATAATTAACAGAAAAAACTAGCATGGTTCGCAGAATTGATTGGTTATTCTTGGAAAGATCCACCCGGACCGGTATAATCTCTCAGCTTGCTTGTATAGTAACAAAATCAAAATCTATTTGTAGATCCTTTCAAACACTCATTATCATGTAGATTTCAATGCGCAGATATGAGTTCCCACAAGGCAGTACACTCTTACGCTCCTTATGTGGATGTTGCTACACTACTTACAAACGTTTAAAAAGATCTTAAAATACATTTGGAAATAACAAAGTTAGCTGATTTCTCATTATGAAAATAATCTTAACTTTGCACACAGAGAAGAAGATTAAAGCTGTTAAGAACAAAAATAAAATTATTTGAGCTCAGAATAATCCTTTGTCTAAAAACTCCCAATTTCTAATTTTTACATTATTGCACGCTGAGCGTGCCCAGAACCTATGTTTGGTCTTATTTTCTACAGGTAAACGTGGGTTCAACATTAGTGGTTTTAGATTATAAATACAGATACAACAAATTCATACTGAAACACGCTTTCACTCCCTAATCAAGACCTCAAGCTCAATTTTCAAAAATAGTGCGGAGATATTACGGATTTGTTAGACAAGGAGGTTAAATTAATACATCCTCAAGCAAAGCCCGAAAGATTAGATTTCTTACCAACTCTTGTCATTAGTAACTAAATTCACACCAAATATTTAACCATATAAAGATGGTAAGTGATATAATGTTCTCTTTGTCTACACTTAAATTTAATCAAATATTCAACTGACCCGCTAAATTGAGTTTTCTTTTTTTCACAGCTTTTTTTTTTTTCGCCCTATGACCGGCAAAAACACGAGAAACGAGAAGCTCGGGACATCGCTTGAGTGATGATGAAAATGAATTCACTCACACTAAAGGCCGGTCAAGCAATAGTGTTTTTATTATAACCATGTCTTTACATTGACCCAGATCCGTCTATCGACATTTTATCGATTTCTCTCCTCCCTCTCTCTCTCTCTCTCTCTCTCTCTCTCTCTCTCTCTCTCTCTCTCCTCCCTCTCTCTCTCTCTTCCCTCCCTCTCTCTCTCTCTCCCCTCCCTCTCTCTCTTTCTCTCTCTCACTCTCTCTCTCTCTCTCTCTCTCTTTCTTTTTTTCAAAACCTTTTTTTTTCATCTAAACATAAATGGAAATTCTAAATCAATCGTTATCATCCGTATTTTTCTTTAGATAACTGTGTCAATTTTTGCAAAAGGAAAGAGAAAAAAGTCGAACTTGCCCATTCCTATTCATAATAGATAAGCCTGACCTGTAACTTAATTAGAAATGGAATCGACATAACAATTTAGAAATAATCTAAGAAGCAAAAAACTAAAAATCTAAGGACGATAAGTCTCCTTCTATCTCACGTAGTCCTTGGTGTTCATACTCCTCCTCCCCTATTTACACCCACTTTGTTTTAGTCCCCCTTCCCATGGCCTCTCCACTCTAATCACGACCTTACAATTAACCTAATACTGTAGGGTACATCCCTGGCTCTTGACTAACATCCCTGGGTAATGGAAATATAGCAGAGCTCACTTAAACTATACACGTTTCCATAAGGAGACAAAAAGATTCTATACAAGGTATCTTAACAATGACACGAAACAATAATACACAGCAGCTGCACCAACGGACAGATACAGATAAGTGTAGTCATGTAATATGTGGAAAGATGAAAATATAAATTTAAAATATAGTTAAGCATGGTGACAGTTGTGAGTTAATTGTGATGATTTTTTGGGGTTGTATCGGGGAGGAAAGGGAGGGGGTGGCATGGAGGCTGAAAGATTGAAAAGAGCGAATGAGAGTAACAGAGAAAAGGAGTAAACGGAGAAGACAGGTGGGTTCGATAACATTGATTTCATCAGCACAATTATTTAGAACAATCAAATATATATATACTCGTCATCAAATATAAGAAAGAAAGGTGAACGAAAATGACTGTTCAGGTGTAGGTTGGGATGTAAAGCAGCTGCAAGCATTATCTTCAACGTCCAAAAAAATCGCTGGTTTGTGATGATCGCACAAAACCTACATGTTTCTAAGATTCATACCGTACTAACAATATAATTTCATTCATGCTAGTTATGTGAAAGGTTTAATAGGTTTAATCAAATAATAAAACCCGTATACTGAATGATAGGCCTACATTGTTTTCCTAAGAACTTGTTTAATTATAAATTAATGTCATCTCTGATTGCGTGGCTCTTGTTATCACACTTTTATCTCTCTGCATATTATGGTCGAAATGGTTAAAGAGTAACGGTTTTATTGATTTCATTTAACATCCAATAGTTTTGTACAAAAGCCTCCGTTGCAAGCCTACCACATTCAACTGGATTTTTTTTTCTTTTCAAATTATTTCTAGTTATTTCCTAAATGCTTCGGCTATTTCTTTTACATGTATCCTTTAATATATTTTTTTTCAACGCCTGTGAGACTTGATTAGATGAAAAAAGCTCTGAATAATAAGCAATCATTAAATAATACATAATATCCGTCAAACGTGCCACATATCAACTAAGCTTAGGACCTGATTCTTCTTATGGAAAAAGCGGTCATTAGGCATTCATAATTAGAAAAAGCAGAAACGGATAAACTTCTATTTGTTCAAATATTTAATTATATATTTGTTTTGAGACAAAGGCCAGTATGAATGAGTACGTTATAATGGTCTGAAAGCTCGCTTTCCACGCTGAAAAGGTCATCATTCAGATGCTCTGTAGACCGAAAGAATAACGTGCATGTTTTGTTGAAAGATCTTTTTCTTTTTCCTCATGACGCTGCTGGGGTTAAGTTTTCTTTATAATGATCTTCACAAAAATCTTCAAAGATTTTTTTTTATACTCACAAATCGTACGTCAATATCTTTGATCACAAAAAAAAATTTCAAATATAAGAGATGCAATTTTCAAGAAGAAAATTATTTATTTTATTCTTTCACTCAGATTTATTCAATTACAATTAATATTATCCAGTTGCATAATACATCGGGCACTTTTGTATAATGTATATCAACACTCACAATCATCCAATAATAGAAAAATCGGTTAGTGTATGAACTTCCGACAGGCTTTTAGTTTATTGTAATCGGAGTGAGGCCCAAAAATTTGTGAGATTTTAAGCTGCCATGATTGTGTATTCAAAGTTTTTAATTTAAGAAAAACTTAGCAACTTCGTTCATATTGCTTTCTCTCCTTGACACTTTGATTTTCCTCAGACCAATCAATAGTTTACTTGACTGTTTTCTGTTCATGAAATATATATAATCGAAAACCGTAAATTGCTTTTTTTGTTGTTTAATTATTCAAAGAAAAATGGTGAACAAATAAGAAATCTGCTTTTATGAATTTAAGATTGATAACTAGACCCAACTTTAAGTGCCTTTTGGGATAAAGAAAAAAAACTTCCATAATTTTATCTGCTTTTGGTGTGTTACAAAAAAAATTGAAAGTAGATTCATCCCCTATTGAATGTTTAATATTAATTACAAGTTATCAATAAACAGAAGAAATACGAAAACGTAAAAAAGTGGTTTGGAAGGTATATGCATATACAATTCAATCAAGTTTGTTGCAAAACAGCGTTTTCATATAATATCAACCAAATTTGAAATACCCAGCTTTTTAAATTAATGCTTTTAAACGTTTCTAATCTCCTTGCGGTACAAGTGAGAAACTAATAGACGATCCATTTTAAGGCACGTGAAACAGGACTTCTAATCATCGCATAAAGTGAGTCCTATGCTTAAGCATTTTCAACAAACTATTTCATTTTTTTTTTAAACGTAGAGGTACATTCTCAACAGAGTAAAACAGGATTTTAGAATGGAAATTAAAGAGTTATGTGAAATGTTTTGAATCAAATGAAGATGGAACATTATTTACAGAGCAATGGACTTTTTAACAAAATAACAATTACTCATATCAAGACTATGACAGATTTAAAAAGGCTAGTAGATCTACGTGTATATAAAGAAATAACATGAAAAGAATGAACTATTTCTGATAAATGTTATAAGTTAAAAAATTCAGAGGCTAAAATTTTTCTCAAAATCTTTTGAAAGTTTTCAGAAATCTGGATCTAGATTCTTAATTTAATATTGGTAAACCTAATTTAGAAATTTAGTGTATTGCATCACACCGAACACTCGCTATTCCACATTGGAGTGGATATAGTTTTTACAGTGCCGATATAGATTATATTGATCTAGGTAGTAGAATATTATAGATTTTATATGTGTTATTTCATATGAGCCGAAACAACTGGGTCGACAGCGCGCGAGTATCTGGCCAATAGAGTTATTTGTAATATAAAATGAACCGCGTAAAGATTTCTGAAGAGATAACCTAATTAGTGTCCATTATTTATAATAAACAGCTTCTTCTGGGATAATGAGTGCGACCCTTTCACTCTGAATGGCGCAGCGTCTAGTTACTATTTCTTTCGCAGAAAATGCAACAAGGGAATTTATTGCGTGAAAAAAGACGTCGGAGGAGACAACAAGATTTGAGCTTCAAAATCCAACATGCTAATCTATAATCTCGAAACCTGTGTTAAAGTAAAAACTCAATGCTCAGCACTGTCAGTCCTTAAACATCTGTTCTCTTTATATAAAAAAAAGCACACACTCAAACACAAAAACATAGTTTTCAAAACGCAATAAGCTTTATGCTTATGTGCTTTGTGAAATAATCCACCCGTGGGATAGAAGTGGGGTTTTAACTTTTGTAACTTACCTTTACTGCAGTTATTCCAACTCTACTCTCGCCTTGCTTTACCAGATAGAGCAGATGAATAAAGGAAGTCTCTTTCTTGCTTTTCAATCTGAAGAAAGAATAATGCACGTCTTTACAAAAAAGAGACTCATTTTTAAATGAATGTGAAAATTGTGAACCATTTTATGGCATTAAAAAAATAGGATTTTGTATTTCTTGATTAAACCAGCATTTCAAAAATTGCCGTCTAAGAGAAAACAATTAAAGAGTAATTCGATCTCCAACAACTGTTGTTGCATGCAATGGAGTTGTGTAGAACGTTATCTTTCGCTGCTGATTCGTCTTTACACAAAAACATTTTCCTCCTTCCTGTACTTATTTCTTCCTTATATTATACCAAATTTTCTTAAGGCACACGTCAAAGCTCTACAGTATTCAGTCCATCTGTCTCAATGAGAAAATCGTTTTCTTTCTGAAACTAGAAGAAGGCAACTAGAAGAATCATATGTTTTTTAAATGAGGACAGGAAATATAATGGTATCATATACATTAGGGCAGCTTCCTTATCTAATGGGTTAAAAAATTGTTGAAACCGAATTATTATGTCCGCTACATTTTGCCCTGAGCTACCCAATATGAAAATAGTGCATTTCCTAGGAATTGTGCACATCTTGCTATAATAATTATAATAATGACATATAATAATACACACACACACATACATATATATTATCCCGCCATACCAGAAATAAGCCTCCCGATTAAACATTTTCATTTTTCTTCCTCATTTTCTTCTTATCGTTTTGGTGCAGCAGAGACTAAGCAATTTGCCGAAGTGCATGATAATATCCCAATATTTTAGGCAGTTCCCGAACTCTTTTTGTCTTGGGTCCCAGGCATGTTCTTCCCAAAATTTTGGAGTTTATAAGGTTCATAGAATACTCCTTCACAAACGTCAGTTGGGACAAGAAAAAAATGTTAACAATATCATGAATTTCCTACATGTAAGCCCTTGCATTTTTTTTTATCTATCCAGACATCTATAGAGACATTGACATATCTCTGGCGGGATCTAAAAAGCAAAATTTCACAGGTATAAATAAATAATATCTCAAATGCTTAAAGCCGAATAAAAACATAGAGAAATGATGTTTCAATAAAGTTCAAAGATAGGTTTAATGCAACAGAAAGCAGCAATTTGAAGCTGTAGAAATGACAGATCTTGATTTTGATCTAGGTTCTTTGTGTGGGTTTCTGTACCGAGTGTATTATTACATGTAACAAATTTAGGCACATAAAGCATTCGAGACGACTTTCCAAAGACCTAGAGATTTAGGTTCTACCTCTCGATTTCGTACTTAAATCCTTGTCTTGACTTAGATCTACAAAAGATAAGGTTAAGATAAACGAAGACAAGGCTAGACTGCTGTACAGAGATCTACTGACATCTAGATTGTGATATAGCTTCGCAATCTACTTTTTGTTTGCAACGCTACTATTTTTTTAAATTAGGTTTGAGCTACATATTAGTTTTTAATGTATTAATGTCTATTCTGGGAAGTAGGCCTACGAGGAAACGAATGTTTCAAGCTTAACGCTTGCCGACATTCCCAAGTTTGTTGCTCATGCTACACTTTGGGAGCATTTCATAGGCTGCGCCCTTCTCAAACAATAGCCTACTTAGTGCAGATGTCCTCAATCAGCAAACTGTCTCATCAGGTTACCCGTTCTGTTGTTGTCATGCCCATTTTTCTCTTTATTTTCCTAACGGATTTTCTTTTTATTTCCTTTTCGTTTTCATCTCTTCGAAATAAATTTCTTGACAATACGCAAGGTCTCAGTTGGGACTCACGTAGCCCTGCACTCCTTTTCAATGTTGTTGCTTTACCACCCCAGTTCAGCCTTTCGTTTTATTTGTTTTGGCCGAGATCGTTTTGCTTCCATCTTCTCATGTCCGTGTTTGGCTGTTGCTGCCCCTAATGTTGTTTATATTGTAACGTTTAGCTGCTGCTTTCTGTTCGATGATTCTTAAAGTGCAGTTTCTGTTGTTTGCGTCTGCTTTGTTGTAACTGTGTTTCTCTTAATCTAATCCTTCTTATCAGATTGCTGCCAATGATAAAGATGCTTCACGGCTATTGCTTCTGCTGTTTTTATTGCATTCTCATGTAATGTTGTTACTTTACTGGTAACGTCAACTGTCTCGTTTAAACGTTTGCAATTGTTACTGGCCTGATTTTGTTGCAGAAATCATCTTTTGGCATTTCTCTCTTAACAGCGTTTCTACTAAGATTCAACAAATAAAATATACCCCCCCTATCTCCCCAGAAGACACAGAATCTATCGAATCCAAGCTATTTTGGAAAAGCAAATAAAAATATTAAAAAATAAAATTATTTTTTATTCAATTCGCACATCATTATGATTATAAATGAATTTGTCCAACCTTAACTGACATTTAATGTGTTTCCTGCCTCCACACCATCACCTCTCATTCTTTGCTGCTGCTGCTGCTGCTCTCTCTCTCTCTCTCTCTCTCTCTCTCTCTCTCTCTCTCTCTCTCTCTCTCTCTCTCTCTCTCTCTCTCTCCATTTCTTCTCCATTTCCTATTTCCTTCAGTAACGTTCTTTCAAAAGACTAAAGACTACAAAAAAGAAATCATTTCGGATTTGGTAATCCATCACTATTATTCAATGAATATTCTTTCTCTACCCCAATAATAAAAAGAATACAAACACATCACGAAGGTTCCAAATTTATTATGTTTCTCCTTTACACCGAAATGTCGGCTTCACTTCAATGAGTGATTTTGCTTCCCATTATCTGTTTGTGGTTTGTTTTTGGTTGTTTTTGTTGGTTCGCTTTTTTTTTTTTTTAACTCAGAACGGACAAGATGTTTTAATATTGATCAGAATGTTTTAGTTTTGCCTCAGGTTTCTTTGCATCCTAGAATTAATCTTTGTAATAATCTAGAGCGAAGAAAATTGCTCTCTTTGATTTATTTGCTTATCATTTCAAATCTCTGATAGTTTTTATTTATGTCTTGAGAGAGGCTGAGGCGTTATCGAATCAAATAATTATTTCAATAAGATCACAGAACACAGTTCCGAAAAGCTATAAACGTGGGAGTTTTTTCTTTGTTGTTTTTTTCCGATTTCCCTACGTGAACATGGGCTACTCCAACCTCCTTTAACTATTTTCTGTCCGGATTCGCTCTCGGGATTAGAGACCCTTCTCTCCATTGTCCATTATTTCGCAAAGTTATAAATTAAAATCCTACAACCTGTGCCGAGACAAATATTAAAAACACCTTGTGTTCTTTTTCATAACATTGTGTTCGCCTGTTGTCTCATCCGTGTTAAATGCGTCTTTTCGATGGAAAATCCTTTCGTTTTAAAGGCAAAATTCACACATAATCTACAATTCAGCTGCATGAGCAAGTAAGTACCGTTAATATCTGCAGCGAATGTTAAAATAAGACAGCGACAGCAAATCAAGTTACGCATTTTACATGCATTCGTCAGTGAAATTTGCAAAACTCATACAAACGCAATATGTCTAAGAGGTTGAGATAAAAAAAAATATATATTAATAAGCTTAGTAATAATGAGCCGCCTTTTGTCAAGGAGTCGAAAGTCTATCCATATTCTGCTCACCACCGACTAGCTTCTTCCAGAGACTGGGTTCATAAGTAAATTAGATTTTGGGTTGGGAGCAAGTACGTTTCTTATGTTACTTTTGCTGTCTATAAAAGAATATTTTTCGATTCTTTATCGTGCAATGATTATTTCGACTTTTTAAAAATCTTCTATAGATTTGTCAGGAAACTGCTGAAACTAAGTTCTTCATTTAAATAATTTAAATGGCATCCTCAAGAAAGCAAACGCCTAAAAAAGATTGTGTGATATGAGCAAGAATATGATTAGCGGCAACAGCAGAAAGAAACAAATGCAAATAGATAGAGGAAGAGAGAGACAGATAGATTAAAAGACAGGCATGAGACATAGACTCAAAGAGACAACACATACAAAGAGAGGGGGAGAGATAGATAGATAGATAGATAGGTAGATAGATAGATAAAGAGAGAGAGAGAGAGAGAGAGAGAGAGAGAGAGAGAGAGAGAGAGAGAGAGAGAGAGAGAGAGAGAGAGAGAGAGGAGCACAGAGAGAGACATGGGAAGACCAACTCGTACATATAAAAACAAAGACAAACAGTTACAGAGAGAAGGAGCAAAAGTAAGACAACGAAACACAAAGATAAAACGTTCTGCGTATTTTCTTCTCGACTCGATCTAAAACTTTTGTAGCTCCTTTTCATTAATTTGCTGGATTCTTGTCAATCAACTAAGCACCTACTGAAAACATCAACCTTTTTTTTTTCTGTTCGCCTCGCGATTTGTTGAGCTATGTGGAAACAGAAGGATAATCACATTTGCTTCCACTTATATGAATTGTTAAAAGCTTTATTTTTCCCCTTATTTACCTTACGTAAACACATTTTATGGAGCCACATGGGTATTTTTAAGTATTTTAATTTCAACTTAGTTTGCTGAGCATCTTTTCTTTTAATGCGATAATTGTCGATAATGAAAACACCTAAAACTGAAACACTTAATTGTCTAAACGCTATTGGAAATGTATGTAGAGTGGGAACAATCTACTTTTGAAAACGTATACAAGGAGTCAAGATTGTTAATACCATGTACAAATCCTTCTTCTTCTCTCTTTCTTTTTATCCATCGGTCTAGTCGGGTCTCTCTATATTGCATAATATTTCTAGAATTATCTATCTATCGATCTATCTATTTATAATATATCTGTCTATATCTTTATCTGACTGTCGCTCGTATTATCTCTCTCCATCTTCCCTCTCTATATCCTCCGTGTGTCCCTCTCTCTTCTCCTCTCTCTCTCCCTCCATTTACTTCTCTAACTTTCGTCATTACTTTAATAAATGCCCAACTCGCGTCAATTTGTAATTTTTAATCATTATCTACTTCTCTGATGTCAGAATTAAATCACCGTTCTGTATTCAAGAACAGCAAAAAAAGAAAAAAAAACTAATTAACATAATAAAACAATAGATACATGCACTGCTATTAAGAAATATCAAAGAAATGGAAAATAATGCACGTTAAAGCAATAAGAGTGAACCGGTTTATTTATAGCTACGAGTGAATGGTCTAAAAGCTTTGAAAAAACAAGGAGATCTTCCTGGAGGAATCCTGAAATATTTCATAGATACACACGCTGATTACCATTCACTCTCAGAAGACAAGAGACGTTTTTGTCAGTTGAATCGTAATTTTTTTTCTCATTTTTTAAGCTTTGAAGAACGAAATAGCTGATCCAACCGCATTTAGCATAATTTTGAAAATCCGTGAATGAGTAAATTAAAATTGATTACCAGCATAGCTTATGTAGATGAAAACTTCAACCTATTACCAGATCTAATTGAAGTTTCTTCTCAGAATCTGAGCTTATCTGTGCGTTTTGTGTTCGCCGTAAACTTATTTTGCGTTGCAAAAGACTTCAATCCGAGTAGGAAAAGAGAATTATGCTTGAAGAAATACATACAGAAAAGAGGGAAGAAAATTGACATCGCACAACTATTGGAAGTTTCCTTTTCAAATCAGCCTATTTAGATGGCTCTAGCTATCCCTTTGAGAATTTTTAAAATTCAATCTGAATGAGATCTCTTTCCAAGCTATGCATTCTTTAACAAAATAGCCATTTGTATCCGCTCTCAAAGGTTATCATTATTTCTCAACGCTAGGATAAAGATGGGAAGGCCAGCCTAAAAAGAGACATTTCACCGACTTTGTCCTTCTAAAATCAATAAATGACAGACAAAGGTTAAAAAATTGACTTGTAACTATTTCTTCCACAACTACAAAACAGGTTTTAAAAAAAGCAAAAAAAAAAAACAACAACAAACAAACAAACAAAAAAACACCTCAATACCTCGAACTTCTTTTTTTCCATTCTGCTTTAATTGAGTCATATTCTATATGCTCTTTGAAGCACGCCGCTTAGGACGTTTTGAATTAATAATTGGGTTTAAATATTAAATATTTACAAAGTCCATTGTATTGACACAGGTAATTGTCTTCACAGTTGATGACAATTGCATCAAAATTATATTAAGCTATGGCTGTGGCCCTCGAATGTGTTGGAACAGGCATTTTATAATTTTCAGAAATCGTGAGTTAATTATCTAAATTAATCGTTTCTAGCCACCACTTTGCCTTTACTTTTCACACGATACAATTATTGATGGTAGCATTCACGTATTGTGTATATCACCGAATCCAGTATCTCTAATAGGAGGAGTTTTGCAGTGACGGCTCCAGACAGGATCATGTTTACCTGTGACCTGTCAGTACAAAAGGAGAGAGACACGAACCACAAAGTCGATATAGCCTATGGGAGGTCCTGCAGAACCACACCGGAAATAGTCTGTTCCGGTTCGAAGCAATACATGTCTGAGGAGTATTGGCTCGAATGTTCCAGACATATGGCCGCAGACAATAATAGTTCTGGTGGGGTAAAATAGTGTTGCACGGTGATCAATCTTAAAATAATGGTATATCAAAGTGTCGGAAGTGTTGAGAAATGAAGTGTGTAATTAGTATTGAAAGAATTAGAGATAAATAGAAGAAGAGGAAGAGCGGTTGAGAAATAAGAAAATATGAAACCATTGAAAGAAAAGAGAAGAATGAATGCGAGAGAGAGAGAGAGAGAGAGAGAGAGAGAGAGAGAGAGAGAGAGAGAGAGAGAGAGAAAGAGAGAGAGAGAGGGTCTTGTTTGGAAGAGGGAATGTAGGAGTTGTAACATTTGGTAACGTTAGATGAGAAGAGATATTTTTTATTCTGTCATGGTTATTACTGAACTTCGGTGTAGGGGCAAAACGCAAAGTTTGGAACTGTTTTCTTTCCTACCTAGGACACTGCGTATGTAGTGCATAATCTAAATAAAGACTCAGTCTCTATCTTGAAATGCAGGATAGAAATAAGTAGGCCTTAAAATGATAATAATGATGGTAGTAATAATTATTATGATAGTAAAGAATTATAGTAAAACAATAATGATCTAGAATCTATGTCGAAGTGAACTCCTTATATTCTTTACTTAGATCTTACACTATATCATGTAGTTCTAGATCTATATCTATTCCAGACGGTTTTAGATCTGCTGCCACCTACATTATATGCTTACTTTCAGTTTCATTCCTGCCATCTCTGCCCAGTTGTGCTTACAGAAAATAGTTCGCACATTCATCTTTTTCTTTTAAGAAAATATCACATTTTTGCCTTTAATTATGCTATTACTACTATACTATTTTGGTGAAAAATATTATTACCACTCCAACCTATAGGGCAATTTACAACTTTGTGCCAAATTTGACGTTACTAGGTGGTCTAGAAATGCTCGGTTAGATGGTCCTCAATTTTTGCCTAGCTGCATTATATATAGATAATATATTTATCTTTTATCTTTGAGATTCTCAAAACAGAAAAAGCAGAAAAAAAGGTAAAAAAAAAAAAAAAGAGAAAGAAACAAGACAAGAGCACAAAATGCATAAAAGCTTTAGATGAAGAATCGTAAGAATAAAAATGAAATTTGTAAAGGAGATCATTAATAATATGTTTTTGCGGAAACGTACCATATAAAAATATGGATTATGCTTAAGAATAAAATAATTTAGGACGGATCCTAATTATTACGAGGAAATAATCATATTTATTACTCATCAGCGTCTTCGGTGGTAAAGTTCGATAAAGCAATGTTGCTTACGCAGAATCGTCAACACTTTCATCATGGAAATATTTTTCAAACCTATCTTTTCATCTTTTTTACTGCTTTTTAAGCCAACGAACGTGGTGCATGAAACGCTCGAGAATGAAATACTTTGAAGATTAACAATCCTTTGCTGAACGGTTCTTCCCATATTTCTCTTGAATTCATCCGTTTCTGCGTTCCTTGTCGGTATTCAGATGACGGGTTTATTGTGAAGCCATTAATGGGCATTTTGAAAGCATTACCCGCCTTTAAAGATGACTATTTTTTTTTTAATCTTTTTATTAAATATTGGTTTAATTCTACATTAAGGAAGCTAGAAGCAACATATTCCGCGGTCGGATTAATATTTTCATTTTATTAACCTCACCGCAAGAAACCGAAAAGACAAAATAGATCACAGGCATAAATATCAGTAAAAAAAAATTTAAAACATGTTTTGATAATCTAAAAGTGGATCTCTTCTTGTTGATGTGTGTGTATTTTGTAGAGTTTTAATTTTCATGCATTTTATTAAGTTGAAAATAAGATACTTCACAGAGTGAAAGTTAAGGTAGGAGGTATACTTTAAATGAAATAGCACATTGGATATATATATATATATATAATGTGCAACGCTTATGGGTTTAGTTATTTTTACATTTATAGCAAGAAATAACCAATGCTAACTTTAAAAAAAAATAGTTTTTTAAAACTGAGTCAATTGAAGGTATGGATAGCTGTGGGTAGCAATGGCCATTTGTTATTCTTATTGCTGTGCTGCAATAGTACAGTAACTTCCCCCTCTCTTAATTTTAACTAATTTCAAACTGTTGAATTACTTCATATACGTAGAAGTAAAAAACAGGTTTGGTGTCATAATATAAGGTTGGAAGATCACTTGTGTCAGTTCAAATATTTCTTTGATATATATATATATATATATATATATATATATATATATATATATATATATATATATACCTATCTACCTAACTAATTATCTATCAATCTATCTATCTATCTATCTATGCGTCTAGCTCTCCATCAATATACTTGCCTTTTCTTCTCCTAGTGTATACCTATTCCCTGGCCTCTTTCTTTTTCCCAAAAATTTTTTGCCCACATTTCTTTTTGAACCATCAACGACACTCTGAGTCGATCTAATTCCTTATTTTCACCCTTTTTTGTTCAGTTATTTCCCTTTTTAATCATAGGAACCAACACATAATTTCAGGTCCCACAATAAAACACAGGACTGACCAAGTAATCCTTTCCTGGATTTTACCGACCCATATCCTGTGTAGTCTGGGTCACACAAACCTGGATCCTCTGGATAAGTTTACCGCATGTGGCATAAAAAAAAAAAAAAACATTCACTTTGTGGCAGCAGTAATTGCACACAGATGAAGGAACTTGCTTAATAAAAATTATTTATGTTTCAATGAAACTATCATTTCCTTCAAAACTAAAAAAAAAAATGACTTATGAACCTGGCATACTATATAGGATAGCACTTTATCACTTGGCACGTGAAACAAAAACATGCTGTAAAATAAGTAACCGATCCCCTAAATTTTATTTTTATTTTTTCTTGATAATCGAAAGCCAGGTTTGAAAATTTATTTTCAATTAGAAATTACATGCACAGTTCTATATTAGTGCTAGCTTTCATTTTCTTCAGTCAATGCCGATTACAGCAATGTGTAATGGTATTAAACACCGTGGGCCGTTTGGAAAGCTAAAAGTGTTTATAAACTTTACAAGGAAGTAAATAATTAGTATTTTACTTATCCTTCTAACAGCTGACAGATGTGATTAAAAATTATCTTTGTTGAAAGTTCTAGAAAAATAAAAAAAATACATATATAGTAACCATAAAACAAATCATTCCAGTGTTGGAAGAAATATTGTTTGTGCTTGTTGTTTTTCTAGTTTTGTTTGTTTCTTTATTGTAAATAAAAGTATTAAATAATTATATCATTTGATCATAATGTAATATTACTTCAAAAGCAGGTAGGTCTAATTTGTGAAAAGAAAATCGTTAATTTGATTTTGAAATAAAATGAATTTTTACTTTGTACCTAAAGATTAGAAAGATTTGGCGCAAATTGGACAATCAATTCCAAAGAATTATTGAGTGTTTTTCATAAATTGATCTAGCACGGCAACTGTGGCAGAAGATCTCTCTGGGACATTATTTTAAAATCAATCGGTATTTTTTGGGTCATGTGCCATTCACAGAGGGTTTATAATTCTGATCTTGATGCCCGCGGATATAATTTCTGTTTTATCGGAGAAATGCTTTAAATTTTATCGACAACGAACAGTTCATGGACAAAATTTCTAATTTAAAAAAAAAACAAAAAACTTCAGTAATTAAAGATAAAAGAAAATGATGAAAGAAATCAATACTTTGGAGTATAACATCTACTGTAATTATGTTACAGATAGAATTGTTAGAGAGGGAGTGACAGAGAGAGAAAAGAGAGAGAGAGAGAGAGAGAGAGAGAGAGAGAGAGAGAGAGAGAGAGAGAGAGAGAGAGAGAGAGAGTGAGAGAGGAGTTGAAAGAGATTAAGGAAAATAAGAAGGTGGATAAGCGATTTGGCAATAAGGGAAAGATAAAGTAAGAATCACTTGCCCTAGAGGAGAAAGAGTAAGACAAGGGAATTAGCAAGCAAAAGTTTTAAAGCCAGAAGAGGCGGTTAGAAAATCACCAGCATCATTCAAGCTAGAAATATCACAGTCTGGCAAGGCAGGAAGTATTGAGAAGAGGATAAAACTAATTTGGGAAAACCTGACACACAGAGATGCCTTTCTCCAGGGTCCGTCTGGCGTCCCTCCTCTCCATCTTAGCTTCACGTCCATCAATTTCCTTGCCAAGAATTCTGCCTTTTTTGTCCTCGTAAAATGCTTTGGAAATTAGACCTAGTTTTTCATCCCGTCAAGTCTCGAGAGAGACTAGTGTTACTTCTTTTATGAGTCTAATTCTCTCTCATTAGAGGTTTTTATAGAAGCGACATGAAATGTGGAGCCGAATTAATTTTCTAAGATCTTTAAATGCATTTGACGTTTATGAAGCATAATAAAAAAAAGGTATTGTCCCGTGCTGCAGATGCTGAACACTAAACCATTTTGGTGTTCTTTTTTTAATCTTTGAATACAATATTACATACTGAAAATAGTGTAGAACTTAAGTTAAAAAATGGAGCCGCAAAATGGCGATTACGAAGTTGAATGTTCAAGGTTGCAAGTTAAGTAAATGTTTCTTTAACTGCATCCACAAGAACCTGAATTAAAATCTATAGTTAAGCAAAAATGAAAGAAGAAAAATACTTAGTGAGCTGTTCAAGGTAAATTCTGAGTAGTTCAGATTTTTGCATACTTGTTTGTTCCAATGAAGTTAAAGCGATAAAATTATATAGGGAAATAATTCTCTATTTTTTTATCAGAAATATAATTAGATCAATGAGTGTCACACTTAAAATAAATGTTAAAGATCAAGAAATCCTTTATTCTTTATTGTAAAGCTGATTGGTTCCCCACTCCCCCGAACCCCTTAAACTCACAACAATACAAAGCTAACAAATCAGAAATAAACAAATAAATAAAAAGTTAAGGATTTAGCGTAAGGGGAAAGAAGTACAGATAAAAGGAAAGATTTCATGCTGGACGTAAGACTTGGAATGAAGAAAAGAAAATGACCAAGAATATGGCCACTTACGATCCACAGACAGACACTTTTGCCAATAGAGGTCTTGTCTCAAGGGTCCTTGTGACAGAGATTGGTCATTTAGATAAAGATTGCTTATCTGGCCCAAGGGAAAGAGAGCATGCCATTTCACTTTGCCCAAAAGACTTTAAAGAAATCACTCTTTTTCGAAGAAATCGAATGGTGCAGCATTCTGCACTTATCAGTCTGTTTCGTCATTTTAACCATTTTTAGAAACAAAAAGAGGAAGGAGAGAGAGAGAGAGAGAGAGAGAGAGAGAGAGAGAGAGAGAGAGAGAGAGAGAGAGAGAGAGAGAGAGAGAAACAGACAGAGACAGAGACAGACAGACAGAGACAGAGACAGACAGACAGACAGACAGATAGACGGAGATAGAGACACAGAGAGAAAGAGAGAGGAAGAGAGAAGAACAAGAGATAAAGAAATAGACAAAAAAATACTATAGAGAGCTTGATTACAAAGAACAATGCGAATTTCTTTTTAAATGAGAAGGAGGAAACTCTATGAATATACACAGTTTCTGATCTCTAGCACGTTGGCATAAAAGGGTTCGATTCTCTTCCTGAATAGTTCAATGATTTTCTAATCGATTGATATATTCTTTACTTTATCAATATAAAAATAGTTTTGGTTAAGGACGAGCTGATAAGATCAGACTTATAGTTCATCTACCGCTTGCAGTTTGACTCGAACTCGCTTAGGGAAAAATCCTGTTGATATAATGACAGAATAATCTGGACCCAGTTCCCCTCCCTTTAATTAGTAACAACGAAAGAGATATCATATTTATATACTTTTATCAGTTGAAAAGACTTTTAGAAGTTTCATGAAAGTGTGTTATGCCTAGACAGATGTTCTATGTTCTAATTTATTATTTTATCTAACAATAAAGCTTACAGCGAAACAAAGCCTCTACGAATGATTTTGTTTCCAATTGGGAAAATCTTTGCTCTGTATATTCGATTTGAATTCCAACATGTTTGAAGAATTTCGAAATGGTTTACATTTCATCATGATCGCCACGATACTCTCTTTGCTCCAGGTCTATAATGTGCGTTTGCTAAAGGCTTTTAAATGCTTACATATATCTTAAAACCTTTCATCACAATTATTAAAGACATTTTAGGGCTATTTTGACAGTGCAATACTGACTTATACAAATCAACTTGGAAACTAAACCCCAGAAAGCAGACTTGTGAATTTTAGAACCGATACCTGATGCATTAAATCATACTAGAGAACTGACTTTTTGAAACTGTGTGAGAGCTGAGCACTTTCCTTTAGGATGCTGAAGATGAAATTTGCTTTTTCAACTATATTGTATAACAATCAGTTCCAACAACTTGAAGCAAAGATTTTTTAAAATTCTGAAATTCAACGTGACAGGACAGTGCAAAACAATGAACTAAAATGTGACTGCGATGGGCAACCAGCTCCTTTTGCAAGTAAAAAACTAGCTCATAATTATTTCCTGCATGTCCGTTTAATGCATACAGGGCCTTCGCAACTAAAACAAAGTTTATGTGCGTAGCTTTTTTTATTTTTTTAAACCGGCAAATGGACAATCCCTTTAAAATATTATTGAAACCAATGCTTTTTGCACAGGAATACGCATCAACACTGCATAC
This sequence comes from Elysia crispata, assembly GCA_033675545.1. Lineage (NCBI taxonomy): Eukaryota > Metazoa > Mollusca > Gastropoda > Plakobranchidae > Elysia > Elysia crispata. Next base: position 652,219 of record JAWDGP010002673.1, on the reverse strand, counting down.
TTTTTCCATATAGAAGCACAACACACACGTCGTACGGGATTTGTCTCAATATAAAATTTATATCAGATATTCTCAAGGCCGTAATAATAAAAAAAAGTAAATAAAGGGTATTAAACATTATTTTAAAAAAATTATATTATGAGATCATTGAGGCATAATATTTGAAATGGCGTAAGCGAAAAAGAGAAACTCCACTCTAAACAAAACATCATTATTTTGTGTATTACTTTAGAAATTTCTGGTTGACCGTATAAAAGAAAATCAACTCGCCAAAAATGTTTCGTTTTATCTCACACAGATTCATTACTTTTCTTTCCCTGATATTGATGTCCTTTCAAAAATATACATAGCTAATTTGCAAATAAAAAGGGCGAGATAATTATATCATCACGTAACGATCGAAATCAAACATCGTTTAATGATTCTAGCAAGTTGATGTTCATGATATTCATTTAGTTTACTTTCAGAGTATTTCTCTTCATGAAAAATTCATATTAAATGCTACTACTCCATGTCTCTCTTTTCTATGTCTGTATCTCTCCCCCCCCCTCCCCTCTTTCTCTCTCTCTCTCTCTCTCTCTCTCTCTCTCTCTATATATATATATATATATATATATATATATATTCATACATTTGCCTATCTTTCTATTCACATTTCTGTCTCTCTGCCTGTCTATCTATCCATCTATCTAACTATCTATCTGTCGATATAAGTATACATCTGTCTATCTTTCTATCTGCATAATTATAATTACGTCCGTCTCCCTGTCTTTGTACCTAAATCTTTACCATAACCTCTGTTCTTATCATTATCTTGAATTCTTTTAAATGTATTTCTCTTTTTCTATCTGCCTCTCCCACTAAGTCTGTTACTCCTCCCTCCCTCTCTCTCTCTCTCTCTCTCTCTCTCTCTCTCTCTCTCTCTCTCTCTTTCTCTCTCTCTCAATCTATACTTCTTGTAAGATTTTTTCCGGCAAAGTGATTTTCATTCTTATTACAAATAAATTTATATGAAGATGTTTCATTAAACATACATCAGCTCTTTCAAGATTGATTTGTTGATGGCTTGATTGTATGAATGTAGATAAATAGTTAAAAATAGCTTTGATTGAAATTAAGATGAAGTAATCACCAAGTTGTTAGGCACTAGATTAGAAATCTCTTGGCAAGTTTGTCCCACAAACGGGTTGCCTAAGCAATGTAATATGGAACACACCAAGCTATCTAGTAGTTGGATCATCGTTTCATTTTAATTTATTAAAATTGGAGAATTGCCTAAACTCTCAACAATCATGCTCTAACTACAAAGACACTGTCATGGTTGCGGACTTGCAAGCGTAAGCCTGTATGTTATCGATTAGTTTTAAAAGTTTGTATTTTAAACAGCAGCTCTTTAATGAAACCGACATAACATTTGACTCAAAATCAGTCATTAGAGCGGGGCTCAGATATTGCATGAGTTGAAATGGCCCTGGTTAAGTGAGCTCTTTTTGTCTGCCTTGAATAATTTGTTGCTCTAACGTTGCAGATCCAACTTTATAATTCTCTCTTTTTAGTTTCTAGAATTTTTAAAAATGAACTTAGATGTTTTTTTAATTATTTGAACAGAGACTGAACAGATGCGTTTTGACAAGTCTCTCCCGATGATACCCTTCATATGTCCCTAAACAGTCAAGGACTACCACTGTATAAAAAAGGATTTAGTATACCGTGACATATGCGTCAACTGCTGCAGTTTTAGCACACTCACACACACAAGTCATATATATATATATATATATATATATATATATATATATATATATATAGAGAGAGAGAGAGAGAGAGAGAGAGAGAGAGAGAGAGAGATGTTCTAAAGCACTTGAAGACATAATGATGTGTCGCTGGTTAAAACTTCATTTCAGGCAGATCCTAGTAGAATGTCCTTGAGCACAGCAAAAGACTTAGTTTTATCCAGTCAAAAAATCGTACTAATCCAATACGATGAAAACACCTGCGATGAAATTGTCACTTAGAGCGAATTTCGTCTGTAAAGCTTTGTGTCTTTTAGCATTTGTAGGAAGCGTCACATTCAAAATTTCATAGCTCTGACTTCATTATTTATCATCTGAGCCTCCTTTTAATGCTATTTTATAAGCAAAGCAAAAATGTGGAATAAAGTGTGCATCTAAAAAAGGATGCAGTCGCTGTTTCACAATAATATTAACGACTTCCATAAATTCAAAGAACTCTCTTTCCTCATCTACAGAGACAAGGGAGACAAATACAGGCAACAAACAACAAAGAGATGAGACATTCTGGCAAGCAATAATCATATAAAAAGAGCGCTTCAAAGTGTTCCGGTTTCACCGAACAAAGACGTGTATTCCACAAAGAAATGAGAAATCAATCTTTATGGTCGGAAACAATAATTCGTGTCCAGAAATATTTTTGCCATAAATATCTTAGTGTACAAGAACCAAATTATGAGTGAATATGATCATGAAACGTAGAAATTTTATGGTGAGATTTTTTTTTCACAATGTTCCTAACATATCATTTTCAGCGGCTGATTTATATGAGGAGAACAAAGCAATGGCCTAAAAATTTTCTCATGCTTGTACATAAATTGTGATGGGCGATACGCTATCAAAGACCCTTCCTGGTGACTTTATGACTTAACTCTTCCCTATTTATCGATTGTACCTGATAGGCTTGAGACAAGCAATTCGAAGATGATAAGCAGCAAGAGTGTGATGAAACGAGCTAGATATCCGCTCGAGCTTCGTGGCCATCTTCACCATTGATCTTGCTAGCTATAATGACATCAAATCACACTCTCGGTCAACGTGCGAATCATACTCACGCTCCTAAAAAGTCATAATGACCATTTCCAGGTAAAAATCAATTTTTCACCGCTCAAGCAAAAATTGATCAGCTGGCAGAGAGAGAGAGAGAGAGAGAGAGAGAGAGAGAGAGAGAGAGAGAGAGAGAGAGAGAGAGAGAGAGAGAGAGAGAGAGTTAATAGGCAGCGACTGATGAACATTGAGGTTTTTTTATCTGTATGATGTTATCGCTTGCAAGGATTCTTCATGCAGTAATGATTAATGGGCCCATTAGATTATCTTTATGGTGTATGTGTATTGTCATTGTAAATAAATCAAATCTATAGAACCACCTCAGAACATTAATTGTTCAATAAGCATGTAAAACAAAGATATGAATGCGTGGAACTTGAACAAGGGTTTAAAAGCGTATTAAGGAAGTAGAGATAAGCTTGATACTCCTTTGCGAAAGGTTTCTCCCGTATCCTCTGTTCACGATGCCCCGTGATGTCGTAAGACCGATGCGAACTTTATATTCATGTAGACCTCTTGAGGAATTTCACTACACTCGATTAGCAACAGCAGATGGAGATGCGGATCGCGGAATGCCAGATAACAGTCAAGAATGTGGTCCCTTTGCCGAGCGACTTATATGAGTCCTCGGGAAGGATGAGGTCGCGGTTTATCAAAACGCATCTCGCATCGGCTATGACTTGCTTCCAGCCTTAGATAATGTGGTCGTGGAACCCTTCTCTCTGCCAGCCTCGGATCATTCTGTTTCGGCTCATCCTTGTCCCTTGAATCAGAGCTTGCTTCAAGTTGCTTCTCACCGCGCTACAGCTATGTAATATATGAGCTTTTTGAGTTTAGCAGTCGTCTCACCACAGATTTTACTAGAAGTTTCAGAGGTGAGGGATAGAAGTGACAGAGCAATTCGTAAGTTGGAATAAACAAAGTTATGGCCTTTTCAGTACCATGTTATGAACTGCAGAAGCCAAGGTGGATTGCTTGATGTAGCCTGTTTGCTTACAGGTGACATCTCGTTTGTTCCGCTTAAGAAAGATTTATACATCAGGCTAGACCACTGCATAGGTGGTACTCTTTATGGTCCTCAGAGGGATCACATCAAGATCCTCTGGTTTGCCTCTTTTCAATAAATTTTCTGAATGGAAGTGTCTCTTTAAGTTGGATTACACGATATGATTGCAAGATCTCTGTTTACAAATCGCTGTGACGCAAAAGTGTCAAAATCCTTGAAAAAGTTTAATTACCTAACAGTTCAAAGTATCGGATTATTTTTTCAATAATCTAAAAGTCCTTAAATTTAAAACACTATTCAATTAATGGAAAGTTCCAAAGTTCACACTCTGCAATAGATTGTATATTTTTCTTCCAAAAATTAAATACTCTATCTCTGCAGTTTGTGTTGAAATAATTTAGGACAATATAGTAATATATCAACAGCTAACTCTACAGGAAAGAACGAAATCTTGTGTTGTCTCTAGGGGTCAACAAGTTTTTCATTTGACTTTGTTAGACTTAGAGCTTTCACCTTTTTTTAAACCTTTTGAATAATTCAACATTTCCGAAGACTTTCAAAGTCTAATACAAGTCGGTTTTTTTTTTTCTAATTTTGCTCATTTCCGTTTGAGTTTGTAAACGCATTACAAGGGGAGCTACTTGGGAAAATGGTCCAGAGAGCTCGACTCCCCCAGAGAATCAATCAATAAAATAATCGTTTTCCGGCACAAGAGGGTTAGTACGCTAGAAATTTATTCAGCCGCGGAGCTGGGGAACGAAGATCTTCTTGAGAAAGAACCTTGGGATCAATGTTGGTAAGAATTGAAAGATTTGAAAAAGGAAGGAACTCAGTTACAGAACTGTTTGAAAGAAGTTGTTTGCGAAGGGAGAATTGTTCAGAAGAAAAAAGAAAACTAGTCAAACTTAAAGGATACTGTGCGTTAAACCAAAGATACTGATTGCTCCCAAACAATTCTTTTCTTCAAAAAAAACAAAACAACAACAACAAAAAAACACAAATTGAAATGGGTGGTCCTTTAAAGAATATTTCCTCCGTATCTACTAGACCCGTTAAGAACATTTGAGAAAAGCAAAAAGGAATATTTACTTCCTACTAAAAACTCGATATTTCCTTTAAATGATGTATGATTGTTTTCTTATGCAATATTGTAAAACTAATTTTTAATGCGAAATTGTGAAATCAGTTTATATTTTTTTATCAACGAATAGTTCCGTTTCAAGTTTTCAGATATTGATTTCGTGATTATGCGCGTAATAGAACCCTTTCTAAACAGTAGGATTATCAAAGATCTGTATACCATTTGTTCCCATTGAAAATTGTTTGTGGCCCTTGCCCTTTATGCACAATATGTACTATTTGATTCTCAAAGAAAGGCGACTTATAGTGTCTCATCTTGATTTCGAAGCCTGCAACCAATCTTGAATTGCCGGAGCAAATCTTGAGAAACACAGACTTTAAAGCCTACAGTACAATGCTTCGAGTTGGTAGTGTGAGGCCAAGGTGACGAAATCCAGATACAAAATAATTCAGAGGTCGCAAACTTAGAAACATTAACAGCACTAGCTAAAGTACAATTGGTATGCCAGTTTCATTTTAAATTTTTAACGAGCATGAAACTGCATTGGAATTTCCATCCCAGCGAACCCTTTTTTCAGCCTTGCAAAGAAGAACAGAGAACTTTGCACTCCTTTTCCATTAAGTATATTTTGTTTTCGAAGATTTTCTTTGATCCGAGTTCGACCTTTATTGATATATCGTTTGTTTTTGTTTATTTTATGAATGCATAATTCTGTTCTATTTTATCAATTCCATGAAATCATTGAGTTACCGTATTTAAAACGTTTCAAGAATATCTGCAATCAGAGAAAAAGCATTTTCCTTCTCAAAATCACCAGTTAGGGAAATGAAAATTTTATTATAATTTTGCGTAAACAATACACCTTTTTTATTCATCTAACATTTTCAACTCCATGAGAGTCTTTTTTTTTTTTTTTTTTTTTTTTTGTTTGTTCATTTTTATTTTTTGGTTTGTTTCAGATCATAATTTGCCTTTGATTCTAATGCACACGGGTCGTCTAATGTTTGCTTGACGGTGAGCCATCTCCCTTGGACCTAGTGTGAGAACTCTACACCGCTCAGATTGTTAGAAGTAGATCAGTTCAGGCAGCGACAATAAACAGGTGTACTTGTACAGCAGAATGTACCAGGTGATAGGTGAGGTTTGCACGTATATACAAAATGTTTCTGAGAGATAGAGAAAGAGCGTGCGAGAGGAAAATGAAATTGAGAGGGCAGCAAGAAAGAGTAAACGCGAGAGAGTGAAACAGTAAGAGAAAGGAAGCACGAATTAGAAAGAGAGATGAAAATGGATAGATAGATAGAGAAAGAGAGAAAGAGAGAGAAAGAGAGGTCTAATTAACGTGAGGAAGATAAAAGAATACCACGAGAGAAAAAAACAGAAAGAATGAACTAGCTAGAGAGTGTCAGAGAGAGAGAGAGAGAGAGAGAGAGAGAGAGACAGACAGACAGACAGACAGACAGACAGACAGACAGACAGACAGACAGACAAGCATAAATAGAGATCAACAAGCAGACAAAGGAGAGTATTGGTTGCGATAAATAGAAGATTCCAATAATAACGTACATAATCCAGTGTGAGCAGGCTCAAATTATCACACTGAAGTTTGGAACGGGCCGGTTTCTATTTTTGCACCATTACAATGGAGTGCACATCCATAAGCCGGCTTAAGTCGAATGAGAAAAAGGAGGGGGTTATTGGATTCGGAATAGTTTAATGCAAGGAGGAAAGTATGCTACATACCTGCATCCATTCTGCTAGTTTAAATATTAAACTAAGAACAACACATCCTAAAATGGTGCTCCAAACAATAGATAGATTATTCAGTTTAAGAGCCTTTGTATTAACATTTTTATTTTGCAAGAAGTTGTTTTATCAAATTTTTACCAACATTGGAGAGAAGCGAGAAAATGACCAAAAAAAAAAAAAAAAAAAAAAAAAGAAGAAACCATTAAAGTCGCAGTTTATTCCTAAGCGGTTTTTCACCTGAGTGAATGGGTTTTCGCATTACAGGCAATACCTGTACCTCAATACTGTTAAGCTGAGAGCTAAATTGTGTTTATAAATAGATAAAGTGTAAACAAACTAAACGAAGAAGAGCCGTACGGAGTCGTGTTATCCATCACAGGTTTAACAGTTGATAAAGGCACATGCTGGTAAGGTTTTAGTCTCAGAGGTGAGAGAGAGAGAGAGAGAGAGAGAGAGAGAGAGAGAGAGAGAGAGAGAGAGAGAGAGAAAGAGAGAGAGAGAGATAGAGAGAGAGGGAGAGGGAGAGAGAAAGAGAGAAAGACAGAGAAGGCGAGGGACAGAAACAGACGGACAGTGAGACAGGAAGAGACAGAATAGATGTTGAAAAAAAAAAAGGGGGGGGGGGGGGGAGAAAACAAGATCGGAGAGAGAATGACATGATTCATAAAGAAATGTAGAAGAATAAACGAGAAGAGTCATAGGTTAAAAGTGTTCATTTTAAAACGAAACGACTATTGCGTGAATGAAGTTTACAATGTAGTGTAGATCTTGATATTTAAACTTTTTATTCATCCAAATTTGACTCCCATTCATGGTGCTGAAACTTAAGAAGTTATTACCTGAAGATCAGTATGGTACAAATAGCGTATAGCTAGCTGTATTATTACCTTGCGTCTCGTATAATAATAATTACTAGCTCACTAATAGTAAAATCAAGACTCCAAATTTAAATAGACCCGTAAAGTAACTTTATAAAAGATTCCGATAAACCTAAATAGTCCGATATGATTTATGATAAGTTTGTCTTGTTTGCATTCTAGTCTCTAAGACCGATAACCCTTTCTTGTCCAATAGCCTATTAATTCATTCAATCAGTTTCCCCATTCCAATCATGAGGAATGCAATGATGGCTTTGTCTTCATCATCCAATTCTGTCACACCAAGTCAGAATTGTCAACTCCAGTTCATTATTTGAAGTTTTCCAAACAGTTCTTGATCTGACAAACTAGTCACAGACTGCCAAGATGTCTTCCTTGGAAGTGGTCGATGACTTTATTTTGGCACAGACATAGTTGTTAGTCTGACAGTTCGACCAAAATATCCCAAATGGACGCCAGGAGCACTTGGACTCGTCCAGTAGTTTTCTGGTATGATAGTCTGGCTTTTCGGCCAGTACTTCGGAAAAGACAAGAGCTTTAAACAGTATTAACTTTTTTTGGACGAAGCACACACACACACACACACACACATATATATATATATATATATATATATATATATATATTTGTGTGTGTATCAATATGCAAAAGCTTTTACTTTTTTCAGGTACGATGAGTTCCTGATCTGTCGGTGATGATATCTTAAAACTGCAGCCAGCCAAGCCATATCCGGTCGGTATCGCTCACAAAACGTGGGTTGTTAATCGCTCGTTGACCGATCAAGATTTTCTTATGAAAGAACAGCTGTCTCTCAATAAACACTCGAAATGATTTGGAAAGTGTGGGAACTATATCAATAATACTTTAATAACAAAAATATTCAAATCTTGAGTAAAGGTTTAGCTCTCCGTGTAAAAATGATCCATTTCCGGTCCTCTTCACTCAGCTAGTCATGCTACACATCCTTTGGCTTCATTACTTTGATTTGGAGAGTAAGAAAGACTGTGGGGTTGTTATAATCATAAAAGACAGAAATTAAACTGTATTAATTGGGCTTTGCCTCGATCGCACAGTCATGTGCTCGCTCAAAATACTCATGACACTCATCTAAGCTCTTTTTATCACAGAAGACTAGAATTACATCTGCTTATTAGTTTTGCTGCAAGTTTGTGGTAGGAATAGAAAAAGGCAAGCCTAATTTGTCACTCGTCAATGACGCATAAGCTGCTACCAATTGAAGTGACCAATACAATATCCATGCATCATTTGACTTATCTTATCTCAGGAAACTATAGGGTCTTAATGGATGAAATGTCGAGACAAACCCGGTGATCTTGCTGTCTCTTGGGTGTCGTGCAGCGTTGCTTTGGGTGATTATAACGATTTGTCGCTTCGGCGCGTTATTGCCCAATTGGGAATTTGTGTAGAGGAAGCAGGTGCGTACTGATGTTAGAACTAAATATGATTATAAGCTACTTGCTATAGCTTAAATAATGAGGGTTATTTGTATATCACGCCTGTCATACGCAAAACAGAAAAGCTAGTGGAACTGGCTAGGTGGTTAGGGCAGCGATGCAACTTAAAGTCAGGGGTTCGAATCCCACAAAGGGCAAGCATTTTTGCGGTCATTTCACTCGAAGTCTATTTCTATCAATTGTTCAGTACTTACCTTAAACTTGAGGTATAGTATAATTCTACAAGTGGTCTGAGTCTCTAGATGTGGAAATAGCAATTGTAGTTGTAAGAGCACCACTGCTATCACTCACTCACTCACTACTACTACTACTACTACTACTACTACTACTACTACTACTACTACTACTACTACTACTACTACTACTACTACTACTACTACTACTACTACTGCTACTGTTACTACTACTACTACTACTACTACTACTACTACTACTACTACTACTACTACTACTACTACTACTACTACTACTACTACTACTACTACTACTACTACTACTACTACTACTACTACTACTACTACTACTACTACTACTACTACTACTACTACTACTACTACTACTACTACTATTACTAGCAGTGTTAGTAGCAGTCTATTGCCTCCATTTTTGTCTTTCTTTCTGTTAGACCTCTGTCTCTGATGCTTCTCTGTGTATTTAAACACAATATTTTCTTGTTGTTGTTGTTTTCCGATGTATAACTTTGTCTGTTTACCTCAGTTTTTTTCTCTAACCTCTATTTTATCTATCTTTCTTTATCTGCTCGGAAGTCTAATTAGAAGGAGAAAAGAAAAAAAGAAATCTTGTGAAAATTCATATTGCTCTAAATGACAGTAAACTCAAGTGGAGCAAAAATATATTTGCTTGATCAAATTACAGAGAGAAGCTAAGCTTTCAGACACTTGCTTCTCGACAATTTTAAATCCAACTGGTGACTCATTCTATTTTTTTTCTAATTTTATATCAGTGAGACGTCAAAATAAGATTTATTTAGCACTGGATATGTAGGCACTCTAACGATATCGTTATTCAATAATCTTACTTTATTCAAGAGAGTAGCGCATTATAGTGCACTCCTCTTTCTCTCTCTCACTCAACTTGCCTTCTTCGCCATTTTTATTCTTCCTCCAATATTTTCTACTCTTATTCAAAACAAAGGACATATTATAAAAGCAAATCTGACGGAGAATAAGGACAAAGTTTTGTTAAGTACAGAAGTATTTTACAATTTGTGCAAAGTATTGTTAGATCATTAAATGTACAGAAACGAAAAGATATAGAAATGAGATTTGGTTAGTTACCTACCAGCTGAATACCGAAAACTGCTAACTTTGTACACCTGATAAAACATTGGTTGCAAAATGGATAGAGAAGACAAAGTTTTTATTCCACTCACAATACTTACTCTCCAGATACATAGAAAAGAAGAAAAAAAATACGAGGGAAAACTGTATATATATTTAGGAAATGAAGCTCTAATACTCATCAAAATTCTCCTGTTGCTCTATACTATGGAAGAACGCTAGCGAGGCCTCCCCATGTTGCAGCTTACGCTCAAGGATATTACAGCTGGGTTAGGAGGTCACAACTTCCAGCAACCCGAGCAGGCAGTACGTGCTGTGATTTCCTGAGGAGATCAGAGCGCTGCAGCCATAGGATCAATTTAACGAGGATTGTGGAATAACATAGCAAACTATAATGTTGGGGGCAATACACAAGGACTTGCAAAGAACAAGCAGCGATGCTAAGAGTAATTTTGAAGAAGCATGCACAGTATATTATAGCTGTATAATTTAAGACTTTCATGTGAATAATATAAAGTTCAATTCTCTGATTGACTTCTTTATTCATCTATCCCGTGTTTCCACAGATTAATTTGCCCAATTGTTTTCTTTATCTGTCCCCATCAGCTATTCATCCGTCTTCTCATTCTTAAAATATAAACACGCATGTTTGACTATTATCTTTTAGAACTGTTGACTTGTTTCAGCAAGTAAATTTGATCATTAACATTGAGACTAAATTTGAAAAAGCAGTGAAATAATCTGTCTCGGAATGTGTCCGTACAATTCCAATTTCGAAAAGATGAAAGGCAATTTAACAAAGATTTATAGAGATAAAGATGAAAAAAATCGAGAGGTGGATGGAAGGATTGACAAAAAAAATGTAAAATTTCCAGGCTCGGCTTAAAATGTAAGGTAATCCGAGAGCTGGTGAAAGCAAGAGAAACCATTTTGCCCCTCTGGCCTGTTAGTTTTGGGAGGCTTATCGATTTAAGCCAACCTAGGCCGGAACGGAGGATCCTAACCGTCCGATATTACTGGAGGAGCGCTCAACTTCATCAACAACTGCTCACAGATTTCCTGATCCGGTTCATAAGCTTGTCACTCATGATCTCTCTCATCTTTGCCTTTGTCGGCTAGGAATGTGGGGTAATGCAGCTAGACGGGAAGATAATCTTGATCTAGAGTTTGGCTCAGCTATCGGTGCTATATCAACGATATTGCTGTATGACAGGAGATTCCGAGATTTAAATTTGGCTTTATACTAACAGAGATGAAAGCTAAGAGTGGCATTTTAAAGGTAAATGGCGAATTAAACCTTACTGATAACCATTTTCCATCCGATTTCTTTAAAAATTTATCAAAGGTTACATTCCCTTCATCTTCTATCTTCAATAAAAAAAAATCCGGTGCTAAAGTAATTGCAAACTATAATTTCCCATTTTTTTCACACTGTTAAAAGAACATTGAAGTGGGAATTGCTTGGGCATATGTAAGCCGCAGATATTTGCCAAACATTGTGAGCTGCATAATTTATCTGTCAACGAATGCTTGTTTTGTTCATTTGTTATTCAAGCTATTTCATCAAGGTAAATTTTATGATATGCTGTATCCCGTATGCTATCATTTATTAATTTTATGGCTAAAGTAAAATAAATAGTGTGGCACTACAGTAAAAAAAATTAAACCAGGCAATCAGATTTTCTGCACAATACAAAAAGTTTGAAATCATTTGAGGTAACACCGAATCAGCCATATCGCAATATTTGCGCATTGCCTGCAGACCAGCTAGTTAATAACATATTGCTTGCTGACAAGCCGGCCTATTGTATGTAGGAAAGATGACTGTTTGATTAATCCATCTAGCATATCTCTCATTCCTGGTGAATACCTTATCACAAAATGAATTAAAAAAATTAATTTCAAGTTTATTTATTTGAAAATAAGAATGAACGGAGGCATAATTTATGGTAGAAAACCGCGTGGAGAGAAAAGTAAATAAAAAAAATCACAGCAATACAATGGAATCAAAGTAAGAAACCCTAATCAAGTAAAGTAAATAATTATGATGCAACTAGCAGAGAAAAGCAAAAAATAAAGTAACTATCTTTTATAACCTTTGTTGTAGCAATGCGTATTTTAAAAGCATATGACAAGAGAAATGTGACATCAGGTATCGTAATCTTCCATTATCAAGGTTTAGCATCAGCCCATTTGTCGTAGTTCTGTCATCAGATCGGACACTGATTCGACAATCCCTTTTTTTGACTCATACATAAGAGCAATCTAAAAAAGGGAGAGCAATCTCATGGAATTAAATTTTAAAATGATTGTTGTTTTTATCACAAATACCATCATGAGCACCAGCGGCATCATCGCCAACATTAGCAGCAGGTTCACCATGATTACCATCATGATCAGTATAAGCTTAAGAATTATCACCATCCTCATAAGCAGCAGCAACATCACAATCACCATCAGCCGCAGTGGCGGCAGCGATCTTTCTCATCCGCCTCATTATCATCATCTTCAACTCTCAGTCGACTGTGGAAATCTTTTCTTCCTCAGTTTTTCTCCACAACCGGTTTTTGTTTCTTTCAAGTAAGCTTAATTTCCATATTCCCCTATTCCAATGTAGTGATCGTTCATTTTCTTCATCTCTTCCTTTCTATTCTTATATATAATTGTGGTGCTTGAGAAGTTTGTGGTCTTTGATAGCGTAGTGTAAATGTAGGATTTCTACTTTAATGTTTGATCTCTTAAAAAACTCTTTTATCCACAGTCGCTCCTCTTATCACATTCATATTTATCGGATGCCTTTCATTTTGAAAGCTATCATTCTAATTATATAATATTCATCAATATTTATTGCTCTTTAACCATTTCGTGTGCAGATTTGAGAAAATTAAGAGCATCGGCATTTGTAAGTGGGGAAATGCTTTAGAAATGATACGTGTCCAGTAAATGAGTGAAAAATTAAGGTTAAATTTTTTTTTTAGATCGAGGATTTTATGCAAAATATCGCTCTGAAGAGGGAGACATAATATCTAGAAATCGTAAGGCTTTAACGATTTTTAAGCAAACCTCCTTTTGGAAAGTTTCTGCTGAGTCAACATCACCTAGTTATGTTTCGAGTCAAAATAGGATAGACGCACAACAGGAACAAAATGTATCGGGTCCTTGTTAATATTTTCGTTCCGTATCTAAAGGACACGACAGTGAGAGAGCCCTAGAGGGCAAGAGGAGGCGTCGGCAGGAAATCAGACCAACGAAACAGGCTTTGCCTTATGAAAATTGGAACACTGGATCGATGTACCTCACCCTGTTTATGCACCCTTCCTGGGATTTCTCTTAGCCTCCTACACTCCTGCACTGAAGACTTCTCAAGTCCTTTCTAACCTTATCGTGATTATACGTTCACTTACTTGTAAATCTCTTAATAAATGCACCATTGTAATTCGGAGGCCAAGTTAAAGGGCCTTATGCTTTCATTTTGTTGCTCTTTCCTTTTTATTTTATGAAAAATTGCATCTCGTAAAGTAAAGAAACATTTTCTATGTAGCCCACCAAATCTCTTGTTCCCATTGGTGCAATGCTATAATTTTATCATCAAATATTTATAAAAAAAAATATTTCAAAATACCCAGTCTTCATTTAGACTTTTAATGAATATAATTTTATGGCCAGTTTAGGCTCATAGATTATGAAAAAGAATGTTACAAGAATTCTTAGTTGCGATTTACCTACTTCACATACGAAAACAAAGCTTTCTTGAAGAGCAACAAATATTTTCATGTTTAATAGTATAGTTACAAACAAAAAATAAGTGATATGATAAAGTGTCATTAAATTATCGTTTGAACTTGTCAGCGTTCGACAGTGTTACAAAGAATATGTGTGGATGTGTTTGGCAAAATGGTGTCGGTAAATAAACATGAGAGAAACCCCCCCCCCCCCCCCAAAAAAAAAAAAAAAAAGAAAACAGGTTAGAAAGAGCATAACAGAGGCCAATACAGCATAGAGATAGATTGTTTATGGGGGAGGAGAGGGACTGGAATGAGAGAGAGAGAGAGAGAGAGAGAGAGAGAGAGAGAGAGAGAGAGAGAGAGAGAGAGAGAGAGAAGTGGGGATGGGAGGAGACCGCACATACGCACGCTAAGACTTGCAGTTTCTTATCCTTCCTTTAGAATACGGGTCACTCTGGAGATGCGTGTCACGTCTGATTATTTACTATAAACAGCAGCAGGAGGCGCGTTAACAAGAAATTGAGTTGTAGTGTGATGCTTTGTTAATTAATGATTTTAACTTTAAAAAATTGTATTCTTTTGAGATTCAAACTTTTGTCTTCTGATTTTGAATTCTGAAAGTTGTTTATGCATAAAATAAAGTAAAAAAAGAACAGCAACAAAAATTTTCGACGTTTGCATTCGACATACAAATTGCGACTACGTTTTGCATAAAATTTGATATTTCTAAAACCTTCTAGCTTATGTTAATAAGATAGTCAACTTATTTTGTAACTACCTATCTATTCACAGATTTTTTTAATCATTCATTACATACAGGTTTGATTAAATGCGCGGCTAAAAATCCCGTCAGGCAGTGCACTTTTAACCACTAAATGCGAAAATTCACAGCTTTATTATAAACATTTAAAGCGATTTTTGGGAAAGTACAGAGTAAGTCGATTTCCTTTAGTGCAAATGAACCAAACCAATCAAGAATAACGGCCAAATGTCTTTTGTATTTTCCTAACTGGCGCGCCTCTATTGTGTATACGCTATACTGCAATAGTCACGATAGCGGGCGTGTTAATTAGATATGTACAAATTTATCGAGCTCCTATTATTTTTCAAATATTAAATTATACTTTTATGAAGTACTGCATGTCAATTTGTATCACTAGCAGCTCTTCCACCTAGCAAACTAATTATCGATATATGTTTAGAATAATGCATTTGACACAATGGTTTTGTCACTCCAAATGGGCTATACACAGGATTTTGCACGGGAAACATTTTACGCCTCTTAAACAGTCCATTAGAGTAGCATTCCAGAGTGTTGTAATAGATTGTGCACATTTTGTTTTGTTGTTTTTTTTTTTGTTTTTTTTTTCATTTTTTTTTTTGTTTCTTGTTTTTTTGTTGTTGTTGTTTTTTAAAGATATTATTTTAGATACCGTTCTTTGAAAAAAAACATACATCGTTTGGATAATTGATGTGAATTGCACTAACTAGGCCTCAGCTCCAGCCATACAACCTGTTAATTTCAACAGTATTATTTTAAAAGAAGTATTTTTTTTTTTTGGTGAGACCCAACTTTCAGGCGAATATTTGGTTATCAGGAGATCTGATCCTATGCTGCTGAAATCAAGAGTCTCGCATTTGTCCACGGCATGCTTTTAAACGCTTATTCTCTTCTCAGAAAACTTATTTTTAAAAAATGCTTCCTGGTCCATTTTCTGGCTGAATTGCAGAAAATTAGCCAATCACTGGCTTAATTAATTATAATCTCTTGAGCAGTTTTTACGCTGTAATTATATCGAATGTGAACTTCTTAATTAATTTGTTCCAGCCTATACAATGCGTGAAGTTTTGCGAAACCCCGCGAAGAATAAAACTCTTTGTGATTGTATGAGCTTAATGAGCAGCTCTCCAAAACTTCTCCAGAGTTTTAAAACCGAGTCGTGGACCTATGAAACAATGCTTTGTTAAAACAAGGGTCCTATAATATCTGTTTTATCCGGTGAATACTGAGTCACACGCCTGCCCACATTAAGAGGCCCACTGGTTTCAGGATTGACCTCGCCTACAATACAGGGATCATGGTTGCAACGTGCGACGAAGATTCTTTCCTACGGACTAATGTTGTAATGTCTTTACCTAAAACATAAGTAAATAACATTATATATATATGTGTAAAAAGCCATAAAATATCTGCAGCAGTGCCATGCAAAAATCATTATAAAATAGAGAATTACTATTTAGGGAATGGTTTATGAGAGTGAAAGTTTCAAATTGACATTTCAGAAACGTGAGAAATATTTTTTGTTAACGACATTTGTCAAATATGTCATAAGTTTATCATTTTGACATTTTAAATTTAGATTTTTAGTGATACTCTCATTAAATTAAAAGTATTTTCTTAGAAAAAACGTTGACAACAAAATATTAGCAGATGTAAAGTACTGATATTTTTTATTTAATGAAAAGAAAAGGTTAGCCCCCTTAGGCACTACATTTCTTTTGAAAATAGTAGTTTGTGTATAAGCAATTTTACGATTCAACTCTGTTCCCTTCCTTTGTTTCTTTTGAGTGTTCCTCCGATTATTATGCACAAGAGTAGCAAGATTTACTGAAAGCTCAATGTGAACGAATATTAAAAGTGAAGAGACATTAGAAAAAAGAGGGGGAAAAGTTGGACTTGAAGAAACCTTCTAGGTGAATAGGGAAGGGAACTTTGCAGCCAGTGCAAACTCTTCAGACTGTAGGATCGATGGAGATATTGTGTTTTAAATCCTCACCATCCATTTTCTCTTTATGAAATTGAAAAAACATCTGAGTATCGTTACTTCTTGAATAAAACTAAAGTGTGAGGTTTCTGTAAGTTAACGTACTGCGCGCAGCCAATATCTTCCACTCTGCCTTCGTTTCCGTTGAAGTTATGCCTCAAAGTTACAAAGATGTAATACTATGCAATGCGAGACATGCAAAGATTTTCATTCCCAATTTTTTAAAAATTAAATTAAATGAGCGGCATCCCAATTATGATTAGGAATAGAACTATGAATAACAATGAAGCTACAGATAAAACGGAGCACTATGATTAAAAAAAAAGAATGATGGTGATGTAGAGGAGTAAAAGGAAAGGTGGTAAAGCACGTAATCTTTGTCACGTATCTCAGAAAGAGCAGTCCTTTAAGAGCTGAAGAATGTGGATTTGGACAAACCGAGAAGTAGCAGACTCACTCGATCACGGCCTTGAATATCGGACCAAAACTGCAGACTAGCGCGTGCTTCTTTTCAACAACAAAATCTGAGATTCACGAATTCTATTTCATGCACCTTAATACCTCAATTTCATGAGTATCACATCTTGTTAACGATCTCATTTATACTAACTCTTACGATTTTTTTGCGGATCCCACCATACTTCTTTTTCGGCTGTATTTTTTTTTTCGATGAAAGTTATCGTTTGCTTGAACATACATTTGAATAATACACGGTCGACAGATACACGCTCCTATCACAGATGAGCCACTCACACAGTTTTCCTTTTCCATCAATGGAAGTTAGCAGACTATAATGCTGGCTGTTATACAATCTTTTTTCATATTATTTCAAAACGAACAAGCATTTATGATCTAGCTCGCCAGATGCTTTTAAAAACGTTGAAACATCAACACTGAGTTAAGAAAAGTCTAACCAGAAATCAAAGTTATGCAGGTTACATTATAACATTATTGTGGTTTCCATTCTAAAAACAAGTTCCGTGTGTGTTTTGGCATTTTGTCAAGCAGCATTTTTGGTGTCAAAACTGTTCATATTTGAAACTGCGATCATATTAACAAAATGTTTCCGGTGTATTTCTACAACATTCGCTCACTATCCTTGATCTGTTCTACCGAAGAGCTTATATCTTCTTTGGTTACATTGATGAAATTTTATCCAGATGTGAGTTTATAAATATGATTAGTCAATTATGTGAGATCGGTTTTTCCAATTCAAAATGGTTTTGTTAAAATATAATAATAATTTCTAAATAAAGTGGCAGCCTTGCTGATCTTTTCAAAACTAACCGAAATGAAGGTACTGTAAGTGAAGCTGAATTTAAAACTAATAATGTGTAATATACTTAATGCAAGCGTTATGTGAAATCAATTCAAGTTGATGCTATGTTAAGGGTGTAAGAAAAATTTAAGGGAAATACATTAGTGGATGCTGTATGGGGTTATTTTTGTCCCTGTAACTCCCGAATCAAACTTGCGGAAATTATGTTTTGAAGGAAGATGTTTTATAACAAACTGACAAGAATATGCCTTTGTATAGAACAAAAGAAAAAACACAAAGCATCGATCAGAATCATCTCTACTCTTTGGAGGCCTTTTTGTCCATTTGAATTTTACTTCTTATTAATATCTCATCCGTTTCATGTTTAGTAATTTTATAAGGATACGTTATCGATCGTGTTGCTGTACTTTAAAATAAGGCACAACAACAAATTAAACTGATTTTGAAAACCTGTTCATTTACAGTATGCTAGGTTTATGGATTCTTAGGATGTCGCTGCAGATGTTGAGACATCATGCCTCGGTGTTACAAAATAAAATGTATAAAAGGATAAGTATACATGCCAGGAAGGCAAGTATAAATTAGCAACCTCTCAGCCAGCCAAGGCTATGAGCAAAGCTGTGTGTAATAAATCATAATGGAAGGGAATGGAAAGCTCGTTATGTGATTCTGTTCATTTCGACAAATTATTCAGCAAGGAAGAAGCATATAAATGCAGGAAAGTTGTAATTAGAAACAAAAACACTCAAGGAGTAAACATGTGAAAGCGACAATAGTTAAATCTTCAGGTTGGGAAAAATGTTTGTATTTTGCTTTGGTTTCCAATCGGACAGAGAACGAAAAAAAGCAGAGAGAAACTGAACAGGAGTCAATATTGACTTGACTGTGCTAAAACCGACCAGAGAACGATGGTAAGTGCCAGGTCTCGTTCGTCAGACAACTATTTTAACTTGATTGAAAGTTTCATTAAAGCACATTAGATCTAATTTATCACGGAACATTAACATCGAATTGGCCTGGAATCCTTACAAATTAGTTTTGCTGTAGAGCTTTGCATCGCATAGTATAAACTTTTCTTAACATGTAAAAAAGCTATCCGTTATGCAATTTAAGGCTTGTTTTATCATTTTCATTCAATCTATGTAGACCATATTGAGCTCTGAAATGTCGCAAAACTTGTCATCCGTATGCAGCTTCCGGTAGGAAGAAGACAGCTTTAAATTAATTTGAAAACGAAGAATGAAATGCAACATGCACAATAGTGAAATAGGACATAAAAACATTGACATTAAAAGAGATCTTTGACTCTCTAATTAAAATTATCAAAGTATGAAATCGAAAATATACTTATTAACAATGATTCGTTTACGTCGGAAGATTTTTTCCCTTAAAATTAACTGAGGAAATACTATGTGCGTACATCGAAAGTACAAATGGAATCATCAATATTGAGACGAGAGCAATGCCATAGTAAAGATGAAAACATAAAATATAGCTATTGATTAATGAAAAAATCGAATTTTCATGCATGACTATCGACTAACGTTCCAAAATTTTTTTGTACTCTTAGAAAGGTGTATTATTTACTTTTATACTTCAAGGTATATCCCCTTGTTTTCAGCTTTAATCTTAGAAATAGTAATGACTCTTAAAAAGGCTTTTCCCATATTCATAATGTTAATTCATTCAGTTATCGGTGCCATGTTTTAAACTCACGTTATACAAAAAAAAATTCAGATTTTTAATTTGTTTTTTTTTACTCTATCACCAGGGAAGCCGCTCGTTTTAAATAATGTTGATAAAGATGTGTGCATAATGCATCAAATCTATTAAATAATATATGAAAAAAAAAATTACTAGTTCATTTCTAGACTTAGGAAAACCCAAAATACGATAGTAAGGCATTTCCTTAAACAAAAACACACTTTTTTAAAATATGCTCTATTTATCAGATACAATTATATTAATATCAAAGTAGAGATAACTCTTCCACTCCTATGATAGCATTATTATAGATTGCTGTCATCTGTTTTCATCAAAATCTTCTTGTCTTTGCGTCTGTGCCTCTGGATGCACAGAGGAACATTGACAGTTTTGTCATTTTGTAACGAAACCGTCAATAGTTGCATGTTTATCGACACTTTATCTTGTTTCAATATGTATCTTTTAATTTTTATAGATTGCTCACAAATCCAACACATAAGATAAATAAGCATGACTAAAAATATCTGCCTATTGGTATAATCAAATTTGGCTGGTTCAAAAATATTTTAAGATGGGTTTTATTCTAAGGATCTTTAAAATATCACACTGCCGAACAAAATGAGACTTTATCAGTGAAACCTTAATGGAACTAAGCTGTGCATTGATGTAAAATTGTAATATGTTAAGATTGAAAAGAGATAATGAGGTAGCCATTTTTACTGGCAGAAAGCTGCAAAATGGGAAAGAGAGAACTGTAGCGAAGGTCGCGGCGACTCCAACATGGCAGTCACTGAAGCCCCACAGCTGAGCACTTGGCCTAATGAGAGCTTGCTGCTGGATTTCATTAGCTGCATTTGAAATCAGCTTCTTTAGTTGTCATCGATTCATGTTTTATTTCAACATAATATAATACTTAAAAAAACAGCGTTGGCAACTTTATCTACGTGTTCAAGTTTAGATTTCTATAAAACTTTCCAAATGTCTTACTAATTTTCTATAAAACTAACTTTAAAAGACTCAAATTTAACGTTGTACATTACTGTATTTTCATAGCAACGCTTCGTTAGGCATACACGCAATTAAAATGTGACACATCAAAACGAATTTGTCTTACATAACGATATTGATTTCACATGGAACAGCCAAATAAAAAAATAATCTAACGACATAAATCAATCCTCGTGACTCCGAAAAAAAATACAGCTAACTGACAAATTTCAATTAACCCAGTGTCAAGTTCCAAAGCCTTCTTTCTATTTTTTTTTTTTTTTTTTTTTTTTTTTTGAATTTTTTTTTCTTTCAAAAGAAGATCTCCCCTGAAATTAACCATCTTGCACTACTGAGGATTAAATTGAGGGCATCGAGGCTACCAGTTTCTGACATGTTCACTGCTAAATCATAATGAAAGGAAATTGCTTAGATCAATCTTTATAACGATCTCTCACGGATCGATAAACATGCAAGATAGCTTGCCACTCATGCAGAATTTTAATCTTTTATTCAAGTTAAAGAGAGAAAAAAAGTTAAAAAGCCTGAACTCTGGTTAGACGCCGCTTTGATGTGATTTCACAGCTTAGTAAGTCGAAAAAGACAAGCGTAAAGAATGATTCTGTCTTTAGAAAACTAAGCAGGAACTGTCTCATGGCAAAGCTCGTTTTGTTTACTTTCAATTATCATAAAACTGTTGATGGAACATTACAATGGAGAAAAGGAAATTAAAACAGCAATGTTAAGATTTTAGAATAATGAAGAATTAGTTACCTTTGAAAATTCCTTTTCAGATGAGACTAACAGCATAGCCATTGTAGAGTTTGCCACGTTCATCACGGAAATGAAAAAAAAAACCAAAGCAGATTCAAATAATAATTGGAAAGTAACCATTTCTTTTCCCTATACAAGAACTTTTTGTTTGTTTTGGGTAATAAATTAATTTAAAATATGCAATGGAAGAGTAAGTCGGAATATTTCCATTCAAGACGATTTCAATAAGGTATCAAACACACAGGGAGTTGAAAGATGATTACTTATGACTATAATACTAAATTGAAATGGTCGCACAGTGTTTAACTTAATACTACCAACGGCAGTATTTCCTGTTCATTTTTTTGTAATTTAGTCTAATTCTACACGCCACCTCAAATTAACGGCAGCTGAACAAAGTTGAAGCCTTTTTATAGTTTCATAAAGAAAAAGAGAACTTTTCTGAACTTTCTATGTTTAGAGGCGTAACAACAACCGCTCTGAAGTGCACAGGGATATTTTTATCGCGTGTTCAATTCCCACACCTTCGAGAAGTGAGTTTGCGGTTTCATCTGATTAGTTTCGCCTTGCCCGATGGAGGCTTGTTTGATGTGCATAAAAGGTCAGAGATTACCCTGTTGGGGAAAGAATATATTAAACAATTGAAGCAAATCTAGAATGTTGTAAGACCTTTATCCCATCGCGAACATTTGATTACATGGTTTCTATGTAAGATATCAGCATAATTTATGACTAACCGCAGGCAGTCAAATAGGCAGAAAATAATTTTGATGTCATTCCTCTCTCGCTTCAAATGTATATATATATATATATATATATATATGTGTGTGTATATATATATATATATATATATATATATATATATATATATATACATTTGAGCTTTAGATAACAACAATAATTTGTTTTTAAAGCGTCATTGCTTTGGAAACGTAAACATATGTATATATATATATATATACATTTGAGCTTTAGATAACAATAATTTGTTTTTAAAGCGTCATTGCTTTGGAAACGGTAAACAGTAGAGAACAGTTTTTAATGTCATTTGATTCATCATCACAAATTTGCCAAAAGAATTGATGAATTTATTAAAAAAAAGTTTAGTGAACTTTCAACAGCATTTTTTAGGCTTTTCCCATAACTTTTCTTTAATTTTTTTGTGTCCGTGTGAATCTTGGCAGATTCAGTAAACTTCATCACTGTACATTGAATGTTTTTGAGAAGATAGCAGAAAAAGAAATCCAACTAGCTTTTCAAAATATAGGGCCTACGTTACCTTTTTCATTTTAGTGATGATTGTGGCACTATTTTTTTAGCTTCCCTTTAGCATACCGTAAACCTTATTTGCCTAACAGTGACATACGCAATCAGCTTATTATTCCCATCCTCAACATAAATAAATTATAAATGTATCTTCAGCATCCGTTGCACCAATCTTTTCAATTTTTTCAGAATAATCATTTCTTTAAACTTGACCATTGTATTCAAATTGTTTTGAATAAAAGCTAGTGTTTATCATCTTTTCTTTTAACTTATTGTCTCGCAGAGAAAAAGTTACGGTTGCTAAGAGCTAGCAGTAACCAGTGGTGTACGTGAGTGTCTGAACGGTTTAAAAACTTTGAATTACTATAATTATGACAGATCTTTTGTCATGTGTGCGTTACGTTTTCCTGCAACACTCTGCACGATCCTGAATACCCAGTGATTGACATGACATTGCACCACTGTTTTTTTTTTGTTTTTTTTTTTTTTTGTTTTTTTGCTCAACGTGTAGATAAAGGTAACAGATGGTTTAGTATTCTTTTTTTCTTCGTTCAAATGTAAATAACTTAATCCAGAAGCCAATAATCAGTTCGGTAAAAGCCAAGAGTCCGTAAAACATTATGATGAGTGGGAAACACAATGAAAGAGGGGAGGGTGAAAAGTGTACGAGAGACAGGGCAGGAGAAACACGGGCAGAAAGAGAGAGTTTTGAAAAGGGCCGTGGTAGCAATTTCTGTTTGTTTTGGTTTTTGTTTTGTTTTGTTTTTTGTTCTTTGTTTTTTTGTTTTTTGTTTTTTACTACGCAGTTTATCTTGAAGCGCTAATAGTGGTTGCAATTCCATGCACACTTTATTCTATATCCGATTTAAACATCCATTCATCTTCAAGCATGTTAATAGACTTCTCGAGAATATTGCTTCCATCTGTATATTTCATTCATACGTAAAACCATCAATTACACTTATATATAATGTGTTTTTACACAAAGCGTCATTTAATTGCAGTATCATTACAGCATTTAGCCTAGGAAGTTACGTAAACGCATAAATAAGAGCCATACCCTTCTTTTTCACAACATAATATCTTAATGGTGGTTTATTTTCTTATTACTTACATCAAAATGCAATAACTGACTGCAATTACTCTGTATTTTTAATTACCTGCTTTTCGGGTCAATTAGTTTTGAGTGAAGAGGAAAGATGGAGGCAGCAATCACCGTCTATCTTATATACATACACACACACATATATATATATATATATATATATATATATATATATATATATTCTCGTTCTTTCTCTATTTCAACCTGCATCTGTTTCTGTCTGAACTGTTCTCTCTCTCTCTCTCTCTCTCTCTCTCTCTCTCTCTCTCTCTCTCTCTCTCTCTCTCTCTCTCTCTCTCTCTCTCTCTCTCTCTCTCTCTCTCTCTCTGATATCTAACATTTTAGTTGCTAACATTTTGTTCAACACTCTCATTACTTATTGTTTCTTTGGTTCTGTTTTTACTTTCGAAAGCTCTTCCCTTTTGGTATCAGCAGTACTGTTTGAGATAAATATCTGAAGTTCAATAAAGAAGTGAATTGAAAAGTCATTTGTTACATTTCTTAGTTTTTTACAGATTTCTTCGTGCAAGAGGAGGTATTGTTAGATTTGGCTACCCGCACTTCTCTTCCATCTGAGATACAGACCGTCGAGATGAGGACAAAAAAGAGCAATTCCCCTCAGATTGAACTGACACTAGTCAACGAATTATTTTGGTCGCCTGTGCTCGATCGATTGGGATCTCTTTTGACCCAGTGTAACGACTGTTCTCTCCTAACGTTATTCTTTCTTTCTCTATTTTTCTTGTTTACATTTATCATTCCATCACTCCATCCGCTTAATGCATCCATAATCTTTCTTATCCTCTTTCTGCATACACACACACACCAAAATCTTAATTCACAATTACCAGTCCCTTATTCCTACGCACAAGACTGGCTGGAAATTGATCAGTCTTTAGACAATTATTTGAAAAGAAGCCTTGCACTCAATTTCATGTGTTATATGTAATGCTGTTTTTTTCAATTTTTTATTTACTTTTTTTAGAGTCGTGCAAGGTATCTTTGGATTTCCTCCTCATACATTTTGCAAAGCACGACTTAGTGTTTTATTAATATAATTTTGAAAGACTTATGGTGTTTTCATACTTACGGGTGAAAACTACAACGTTGTGAACTAGAAAAGACATGCATTTGCCGTACAATAATTATATTGTTATTTATTTCTATGAACATTATATAAAAAAAGCCTCAAATTTTCTTTTGTTATGATCGGCAAATTATGCAGCAAGTAAAAAATTATTTTCTCTTCGAAAATTGTGTGTGATCCAATTCCTTTTTGTTGAGAATTGTAAGCGAATAATTTTCACAATATCTGCGTTTTGTTTATATTCTACATTTAAAAATACATTAACACGATATCAAAACTGGTGACTTGAGATTTGATTTGTCAACAAATTTTTACAAGAGTATAACTCGTAGACAGAGACTGATTCTGGCAGGGGATCCGAATTGCTAAAGATCCCCGCATACAATAATCCCCAGTTGAAGGGTGAGCTCTGATAACGGAAGCACAATATATTTGGACTAGTTGTGAATATCGCACCGGAAGTGTCCACAGACCGGAAGACTTTCTGTGGAGGTACAGAATCGATAGGCTACAAGTAGCAAGTCTGTAGCAAGTTGTTTGTCCAGCGAATTGCCTGGCAAGCAGCTAGTGGGCGGGGATGAGGACGCGAGTGAACAGTAAGCTGCAAGTCTGTAATCGACTGAACATCTACCGATTCTCGTGTCACATGGATAAACATTGCGCCAGTGAAGGAAAACCTAGGGAAACCTTCGCGCGTCTTTTCATCACACCAGCTCAAATCATCCCAAGGATCAACCAGAAATTACGTATATCCAAGTTACTCTCCTTCCCGCTGAAATTTGTTCATATCCTACCAGCATTTCCGTTTGTTCACTACTATACCAGTTTGTTTGCCCATTCATCTAAGTATTTCCATTTTTTAATTAAATTAACATCTATCCATCCTTTACCTCTATCTCCATCTAATCAGCACTTCCAAGTATATTTTAGTTTTACTTCAATGTTTATGCTCTAGCCCAGTTTTAAAACATACCCTTGACTTTGTATGATAAACTAACCCATCAGGAGAGACCTCTCTACATGGCCGGCTGCTCGTGCCGCACAATGGCAAGACAGAGATATAACTAAAACCATTTTATCATAGGCAAATAAGCTCAAAATGGTTTTCAAAATTATAAGCGTCACAGTACATTTAACTTTTTAGCAGTGTTAGAATGGACCCCAAAAAGTAAGACAGCACACATGATTCGAAAAGGCTGTATGGCAACACAGCAGATGAGTGCAAAGTGATGAAAAAAATCCATCAGAATTATATTGAACTGTCTCATTACATTTTAAAATAAATTTAGAGGAAATAGGGAAATGCCTTTAAAACAAGTTTGGCCGTTGCCTAAACATCTTAGTTCTTTGCTTGTGCATCAGCGGTGAAAGTAATCATATCTATCTAAATTTTCCTTTTTGTTCTAAATTTTATTGATCGTTTTGGGATTGATCTCAAACGTTTAATTGAACACGAGACACATGCTTTAGGATATGAATAATAAACAGATCCACGCATTAAATTTTTAAAAATTTACTTGCTTAAACGATCTCGTTTCTTTTGATCAATACTGATTATAAATATCAAACTCTCTTGTTTAATTTTATTCTTACCTACGCAACTTCACACATCAGTTCGGCTCGCTTCTAAGCGGATTTAGCTTAGGACAAACAGTACGTAGTTCATACGTTTTATATCGATCGATGGTATTAAACAAATAAGAAAAATAAAGACATTATGTTTCGGGTATAAAGACTTGACTTCAACAAACAATTCTAAAAAAATGCTGTTTATTTACAAATTTTTGATTTCCAGCTAGATCGTCTAGGCAGATTCCCAATCATCTTGTCAATTTTGAATATCCACATACAATATTATGCCGTAGGTAGGCGTTCAAAGTGCGCTGAAGCACGCTACCGAGTCACAAAAAACAATGTGTTGCACACACCTCATCTACATGTAACTGGTGTTCCTCATTCGACACGGTCTCCCCATCGCCGGCTGTTGCCGCACACCATTTGACATTATAAATATAGCGAGACTCTTACTACACTTTGTATAGACTGTGGTGATTTCAATACTTTATTAAAAAACCTTTCTACTACTTATTTAAGGCCAAATGCGCTAAGTTGACTTTATGTGCAATCATACTTAAATGTTGTAGCTCGTGTGTCTTTGCATGTCTGTAATGATTTTTAGGCGGTTGTGAACTATATTCTAATTGGTCCCTGTGCGTTTAGTAAGGGTTCTATTTAATCGGTCCACATTGTGTAATGTATGTATGAAAGTATTACATTTGACTTCAAATGATCGTAATGATCATTAAAGGGTTATTAAAGTAAGAAATCTGAAAACTGCTATTTTCATGGGTATAATTTAAACGTTAAAGTCATACAGACGAAGACATTAACGTCTCATTCAAGTCATGGCGAAATACTAAAAAGATACTATTCTAGACTACTTCTCTCGTAACTGGATGTATGCTGTTCTTTTTTCTTTAACTACTGAAAATTCTCATTTATCACGAGGGTAAGAAACCACGTCCAAGCCTTTTCAATTAATTTTTCATTCATTTTTCTGATATGCTACGTTTGCTCCAAAAACAAAGCTGTAAAATTATTTTCACAAGCAGGCAAAAAATTAGACGAACAGTAAAAGGAGTTAAGTCATATAGATCAGCAAAAACGAACATAATATAATAAGGTGATGATAATTGAGAATAGAAGCATAAAATCTATTACTACTTAAAAGGGAAAGAAATAGAGGGTGAGTGGAACAGGGAAAACAAAGAGACAAACGATCAAACATAGACACAAGCAGGTGGCACGGCACTCGCTGGCAGGAAGAAATAGAAAGATGTGATAGGGGCTAAAGGGGAAAGTATGAAAATCAATATTTAAAATAAAACAATCTGGTGAGATAAAGAAAAATGGATAGAACAGCAGATCAGAGAGTGGTATAAAAAGAAGAGACCGAAAGACAACTAGGCAGACAGGCAAATAGACAGACACTCCACAAAGACAGTAGCTGAGAAAGCACACATGAACGACATTTGGAAAAAGTGCCTCACAAATAACACCTGGCTACTTACCCCCCTTAGTTCCGCTCATCAGTTGAATATGAATATTCTCGATTTTAAAATCCTGATTAGTCCAAGCAAGTGACGTAATTACACATTCGTCCAATGCAAAAAAAAAATTTTAAATCTCAAATTTCAAATGTCTTTTAACTAAAGGGCACACACCCCCAACTTCAAAAGTTGCACTTTGTTCCTGAAATTGTAAAGCGTTTAAAAGGTTTTAATGGATTTCTTTTTATTATTTAAGTGAAACCATACGCGCAATACGCGCTCTCTTAAAGCTTTTGTTATCTGAATAGTGCGCAACGGAATATACTTTAAATCACTATGAAAACTTGTATTAGCCTGATGGCGCCTTAGCTGGTTCGAATACTGAAAGAATTGAAATTTTGATAGAAGTAGATCTAAAATTTTATCAAATTAAGATCACTCTTAATACCTTTTATGACACTTGCTTAAATCAAATTCGAACACCGCATGTTCGAAAACTTTTTGTAAAAATTTTCTTACTGCAAGATTTTAGTTTGAAAGCTAGGAATTAGTCTTTCAGTTTAGACCGCGCAATTCGAGACTGAGATTGAGCGAGAGTTGTAGCCTGCGCGTCAGCCGTGCTACGAGTTGCTAGCGACGAGGAGTTGGGTTGGACCAGTAGTGGTGAGCCGCTGAAAGGGGAGCAGTGCTGGCGAGAGGGTGGGCTGAGCACTGATTTCACTCTGCGGGATCTAAATCTAGACGATTGGTGTAGAATTTGCTGGGCTCACCAAATTTTGTTTTGGGAAGATTTAAATCTTCTTTAGCTGCACAGATTTTTTTTATACTCTATAGTTCTCTTCTCAACTGTCAATGAAAAGAAACTAAGTTATTTCCGTATTGTAAGAGGATTGATCAAACTAATGAATCTGCGATATTGGCTCAACAAATACGGATTAATAAGATCTGACATTAAATGGCGTTTTTACAAAACGTAGTAAATCAGCTCAATTCTTTCAATCTAGGTTTAATCAGCGGACGATATATCTTTCTGTTTTTATACTCACTTTCTATTTTGAGTTGACACGTCGCGTTGAATTGCATTTCCATCGTTTCAACAGGACCTAATGTTTGAAGTTAAGCCGTGGGCTCACATGTCAGTTTTGAATCTGTCTCATAAGAAGCGTAGGTTACTCAGAATTAATGCACCTATTATACCATTAGGTCGACTTCCACATTATCGTGACATGCCACGGTGCTTTATCTTTTCGGTCTGATTTTGACTTTTTTGTGAAAGGTGTGAGATAACACTGTAATGAACTTGCTCCGACAAAATACACTTATAATTTCACGTTTGGAGCTAATAGTTTTTTGTCAAAACCAACTGACTAACGGTAGAGCCGACACTGCTATACGCTGTTTCGCGGAATTTTTTAAGAACGCACTCGATGAGCCTTGGGTGAGCAGAGTGCTAACTAAAAATAAGCTCAATCTATATCTATTTACTTGGAAGAAGCCATCGCTCACAGTCAGACAACTACCGCTGCCCAATACCGCGCCCTTGGTTCGTCAACGCTTGTCTTCTGGTCTGAAAGGAAGCAAAATCAAACCAAATCAGGTGCAAAATTTCGTTTGAGTTCAAATCAGTTTAAAATAAAATATTCCTTGATTAAGGGCGAGCAAAAGTTTGATAAAAGAAATTAAAAAAAACCATCAAAATATTCTTTTACATTGCCATTAGTTTCATTCCCTATAGTTGTCTCCAATCTCAGAGACTTGCTTGATGGGAAATGAAATCATGCCAGTCGAAACTTGTCTTTCCATTCGAAAGGCCTCTACTGAAATCTGCAAAATTTATGATTTCTGCTCTACATCATTCAAAAACCATATTCTTACAAAAGATCTTTGTCATAAACTTAGCATGATAAAATTAATACATTCGCAGGTTTTTTAAAGTCTTTCATATTTGTCCTTATATCCTAGCCTTATGAAACAATAGGAAATAATTAGGACTGATTTTTACCCGCTGATCAGAGCTCCGTGTTCCGAAAGCATTGCAGGATTAATGTGATCCGCAGAGATAATCAAAGTAAAATTTGCTTATTGATAAGGTTAGCTGGTCCTTTAATCGATAAGGTTTTTTCTTTATCCATTTGATATGAAATTTGTGACATGTTCACCTGCGCAATCTACGTAGCTATGGAACACCTGAAAAGACCAGGATCGAGAAATTTTCTATTTATCTTTAAGTATTTGCAAAACTGTAGAGTAGACACAAAGCTTCGCATTCTGAAACATGATTATTCACCCTCTATCAGGCTTGATCACCTACCCCCTATATACAATGAACGTATAATTTTTACCCCTTTATACGGGATATTTGAATTGTTTCTCATAAGAGGTCGATCTTGTTCTGGAAAGGCGGGTATATGATCTGTTCTGTAAAAGAACGTTGCTTGAAAAGTGGACTCTAACCATATGTTGTAAGTTGCAGGTTGTTAGCTGGTTTATCTTGAGTGCAAGTGCTTATTTCAAAATGAGATGATGATGTTATAACTAAAGAACAGAAAGCAGTTCAAATAGAGCTTGATTAGCAAAATGGAATAGGTTTTATTTCCTCTTATTGCAATGTTTATTCTATATGAATGTATGATTAATGTCAGCTCATAAGTTACATGCGTGGCAATTGTATTGTATTGTAGCGATTTTCACAATAAAAAACATTAAGGAACATATATGCGATAAACGTTATAATATTACAAAATATTATACCTTTAATTGGGGTTTATTCTTAGATCTGACATTGTTGGAAATTGGGAATGACACTTAATTCAACACGTGGCTCGGGTATTCTCTTCTGTCAAGGGTATAAAATAGTAAGATAATGAGTCCTATGCTCACAGATGCCGGATGTTACTCTCTGGCATAATTTAGCAGTTCTGATGATTGGCCACTAATTTTTTGTACTTGTGGAAAGAAAAAAAAAACAACAATGTTTTCCAAACTAGTAGTTGTCGTTTTTCATATGATTAAAAAATCACATGAAATTTCAAAAAATTGTTTTTATTCCTTGGCAATATAACTGTACAATACGGACTGCACTATATTAACCCGCAATTCAAGGATTTTTCTTTATGGTACAAAATATTTTTATGCGGAAATTTGGAAAAAAAGAAACATCGGTCATAAGTGAATATTAGGCTGACAAGGAATATATTGAAAATAGTGATTTTGTATGATTATCGTGAAAAACAGCTCCAACTGAATATTCATTTTTGCCATTGTTTTGCAAGCACTTAGTCTGGTAGTCATGATAAATTTGATTGTGCCTTTGAATGAATTAGGAAGAATTCGAGACCTTTCATTATTCCATGAGACTTACAGCTACAGAGGAAGAAGAGACCGAAAGCGAATATGTAGAAAGACAGATAGGCAGAATGATACACAGATAAATAGAGAGAAAAAAAATGAAAGCGAGAAAGAGATAGATAGATAGAGAGAGAGAGAGAGAGAGAGAGAGAGAGAGAGAGAGAGAGAGAGAGAGAGAGAGAGAGAGAGAGAGAGAGGTGGAGGTGCAGTCCAGAAATAAGGCGATTAAAAATATTCTATCAACTCTTATATTTATTTCCATATAGAGTCAAAGTAAGATATAGTCATTAAAAACACAGCCTTTGAGGTCGCAACCTTTTTCTTTTCTCATCTAATAAGTAAACAATGGATCCAGGAAAAAAAAGTTTTCAAAGTAATAGTTTCATCTTGTCCTTGAGACTTCTGAGGGTCAAGAATTCCTCAAGATATTTGCTTTCTCAATTCTCCTCTACGATCGTTCTATCTCTCACTTGCCATGGATTGTACTTCAGCCTGGTTTTATGCGATATCATTTCCTGCGTCTCACCGGAGGCTGTAGATGGCTTTGTAATGAGGATTCTGACCAAGTTGCAACGACCACTTAACGGTAGCTTTAAACTTATAAAATTAGTTTTATTCGCAGATACTTTTTTTCATTTACTGCCTCATTAATAACGCCATAGCAGGCTCTCCGTCAGATATTCATTATGCAGAAGAAAAACCATCCGGCGCCATTGTTTCTGAGCCGTACTTTCGTAAAACACACACTTAGATTTATGTAGGTGATATCTTGACATGGCATGTGAGCATACGTTTAAATTGT